>JBCEWC010002831.1:0-32569 GCA_038996855.1 Solanum aculeatissimum | reverse complement strand
TATTAGAATGGCTTGAATGTTGATCATGATGTGTGCCTATGTGCTATGTGCAAGCATGTTCCTCCCATTCCCGAATTGTCTCTATAGCTTGAGTCACAATCCCCTAAACCCTTAGAGCTTATGTGCTAAATGCTTAATTTTCGCATTTCTGAGCCGATGATGAGTGTAATGATGCTATGATGGCTTGATCGAGGGTCTCCGGGTCCTCTTTTGCCATGTCACTTCTAGGCCCCCTATCCGGATCGTGACAAATAGTGATTGAGAACTCATTTTGACTTTTTTTCGAAATAGTTTTCATCATCAGATTCTTAAAATGTTAAGAAACATTTTTATGTAAAAATTCTTAGATTTCATCTCACTTTTTGGTGTTGTAATTTTGGACCATTTTATCATTTTTCCTCAACTTGCATGATTTTGGTTTCATTAGTTTCGAATTATGATTGTGAATCTATTTTTGACTAGCTTGTGGTGCTTTAGAGTATAATTAGAAGCAGAAAGCTCCAATTTTGGATTGATCGTGACTTTGTTGGCTAAAAGAAGTGTATTTGTAACCTATGTTAAGAGTGTTGAACCTTGTATTTTTTAATTATGTGATTGATGTGAGACATGCATTAGTTCAATTGTGAAATCTTGTATTAAAATTTATCAAATAAAATGACATATTATTTATGATATGTCAATCAATCTACTAGTCTGAAAATTTGAATATGGGAAATGATGTCCGTGTTGTGAGGTGATAATTGATGAATAATAATGTAATTATTGAGCTATGTTGAATAGCATTCTATCGAGTTATATAGTGTCACATCATGTGTTCCATATCTTATTCACTTTTCTTTTATGTATATGTTTTTTGCATTGGATTGTGGAAATAAGATAAGAGAGGGATATTGATTATATGGGAACGAGGTTTCTATTGATCAAGGATATTGGCGAAGATATTTATATTTGAGATCGCGGTCTCTATCGATCATGATATTATCGAGGTCATAGTTTGACGACCGAGGTCATTTTCAGCGCATGCTATTATTGAGGTTGGTTTTTATAATCGAGGTCATATTTTAGTGTGTGATATTGTCGAGGTCATTTTCGATAGATACTTAGTCTATGTGAGACCTTATAGATTCTGGCCCGAGTTGATTAGTGAATATTATCGTAGGATAGACATGTATCACGATTATATATCATTGAATTGCATCATTCTATACCTTACTCATGGTTGGAACATATGTGAAATGATAAGTTAATTGTTAATATGTATAAATAAATATGCTTATTTGCCAGTATATATAATTGTGTATGTTGTATGTGTTGGTTTTACTATGTGTATGGTTGTAGTTTCAGAGGTATGTGGTTGGGATGGAAGAAATACTTGATCATCTGAGGCTTCCCAAGAGAATTAGAGAGGTAGTTCTTATCATCCGACAAACTCTCTTGTTTCTATTTTTATGTTTTGTTCTATTTGAGAAGCAAGACATTTTGAGACTTGTATATTTTACCATTGAATTCTATTAAATTAGTGGCTTATACATGTGACATCTGTTCCGGGATAGTTTTAGATTATGATTTCTGTTCCTTTTGCTTGATCTTTCCTTTTTAGATTGTATTATTGTTTTAGCTTCCACATCTTTTTATTAGTTCATTTTTTGGATGACTTGTCTCATTGCATTAAAAAAAAAGTGTCATCACACCTGATTTTGAGTCGTGACAATTTGGTATTAGAGCCCCAAGTTCATTGGTGTCATATGTGTAAAAGCCCAACCGAATAAAGACTCAAGGATCGGTGTGGAGACGTTCGTTGCTTATCATTAAGAGGCTATGGAGAATATTAAGAAAATTTTCATTTACTTCTTTCAATTCAGTCGTGCGTGGGTTCTTATGTTAGTGTTGAATTTTGCACGTTCTTTGATAGATGGACAGGACTAAAACACTAGCTTCTGATGGAAGAGGTGAGTATCCCTCGAGATTATTACTAAACCCTAGCTCGAGGTAGAGGAAGGGGCAGAGTTAGAGGCTAAGGCTGAGCCAGATATGCAGCACCAACCCGAGGTCATGAGAAAGGTATCTCACTCGAGCTAAATCCTAAGGTTAAAGGAGATTAGAGTTCTTCTAAGTATGCAACTGCACCATAGATATAGGATACATTATTGAGAGTATTTGGTGTGCTTGAGAGTATGGAACAAACTTGCAGTGCAACATGCATACCTGATGGATCGTAGACTAGAGTAAGAGTTTAGGTTCCTGACCAGCATCAGGCTCCAAGTATGCCGGATCAAGTTGGGCATCCACCCATAGCTCCTATTATTGAGGTAGATCCAACACTAGTAGTTGAGGGCACACCTGTAGTTGTATTGATCGAAGATCAGCAGTGTCATTATGAGAATTTCTAGAATATGGACACACCATAGTTTCAGGGTGGAAAACTAAGGATGCCTAGAAGTTCTTTACTATATTTAAGAAGTTGCTAGAGACTGTTGGTTTAGCCGAGTCCCACAAAGTTTGTTATATCATTCTTAGGATTTGTGGTCCAGCGAGAGAGTGGTGGAGGACATATTCAGTATCTCTGCTAGTTGGGTCTTCTCTAGTGACTTGGGAGACTTTCTCCAGAGCCTTCTATGACCATTTTGTTTCTTGGAGTGTGAGAGAGGAAAATCGCTTGAGGTTTGAGAGCTTGAGACAACGTGGGATGTCAGTCATTGAGTATGAGATTTGATTCTACCATTTAGCCAAACATACTACAACCATCATCCCGATGAGATAGAGAAGGGTAATAGATTCGTGAAGGGACTGCCTTATTTTATCAAAGAGGCAGTGTTTTAGGTGGTTAGAGAGGGAGCTTCCTTCGAGTCTATGGTGAGTTCCTATCATGACTCGAAATCCAAGTGTGATGACACTCACCTAACCCACCAAGGTGACTCATCCCAAGATCCAAACAACATAAAAATAGGGATAAAACAGAAGATAAATAGTCTAATGATATAGATAAGCTGAAGAGAATAAACTACAACCATCTCCAGAAATGGTGTCACATGTGAAAGCTTCTAAATATAGAATACTCAAATGAAATACATCGCATAATTCTAGTCCTCAAGTAGAACAAAACATAAAAATAGAATCTTCGAAGGTCTGTCGAAGGGACAAGTAGCTAACTCTCGATAGATCCAAATCTTGATCCAATGAAAAATCAGGAAGCTAGCAATATGGACTAGGCTCATAACCTACGAAAATGTAGGGGTGAGCACCAAATATTAGGGTACTCAGTGAAATGGAATTAACCAAAAGTAAAGAAATGAAAAACACAAGTAACTCTCTAAATCCCAACCACAATCCACCGAACCACAACCCTGCACTTAGAAAAGTCCCAACACAATACTATATACAGGTCACCGTAATATACATATACTCATCATCTAGCATAGTATGTCAATACATAAGTATAAATGTAGATCCAACTCTTACTCAAGATAAGAGATATAATAAGTACACAATCGCATAAACAATATACAATAATATCAAGTAAATATGATATGAGAAGGAGCGGATGCCATGAACTATGAATAATGCAATGCAATGTCAAATAATCATGATGCATGTGTTTCCTAGAATACACATCTGCTGATCAGATGACTACCTTAGTCGAAACCCATGGGGACACACATAGACCATGTATCCGTGAATATCACTGACAAAGACATTGGCTAATGCTCACCCATCTGGAAGAAGCCACAAACCCATCCAAAATATTACTTCGGACCCAAAATCCATTGGCATATTACCTCGTCCAGACCGGTAGAGACCTCAACCGCCAATCGACATGTTATCTTACTCATATCTCAATTGTAGCCATCACAAGTATCAATGTACAAATAATAGATGCAATATGCATAATCATAATTTTATCATGGTATCAACATCATAATGATATCAGTATCTCAATATCATCATTAGGTCAATATCATCAGTACCTCAAAGTCACCACAATCTCAATATATCAATCATGTCACCACCTCAAATGTATTGAAACATGAGTTCCACTCCCATCTCAATATCATATAATTTCACAAGTTCACATATTGAGTGTAATTACAGGTAACCCATAAGTCAAGAAATTATAATATAAACCAACACCCAGTTGAAATCTATTTGTCAAAGTCTAAGATAATGCAATTCTACCACAAAATACTCAGTCATATACATATAGGAACATACAAGGCTCATTCACACTTAACAAAAAGTTAGAAGTCCACTTGTCTCAAATAAAGTCCCAAATCAAGTCGAAATTGCCACTTCTCCCTTCTACGATACTCTATCTCACCAAAATCTATTCAAATATGTCATCACAATCACATAACGAATCTAATAACACTAAAATCAATCAATTCAGGAAAAAAAGATTAAATGGTCAAAAATCCCATGCTGGAAAATGTAGCTAGAATTTAAAAATTAAGGTATAAAAATATTCCCATGGTGACAAAGAGTTTAACAGTGAAAATGGTTTTAAAAATAAAATTAAGATGGGGGAGTGTCACGACCTAGCAGTAGGGTCTAGGAGTGACACGGTGAATGGGAATACGAGAGTCCCCAAATAAGGCTCATAGCATACATACGCACACCATCAATTTGGAAGCGCATAAATGTACATTAAACACATAGTTCTACGGGGTGGGTAAGTATGACTCTCGCTATGGGGATATCATAGGGATAGGGAAATACATGGATTCACATAGCACATAGTACGTAAATCTAAGGGACGAGTAAGGAGGACTCAAGCTATGGTGAAATTGTACGACTTAGGACATTCCATAACATCTCATATCACATAATCATATCATCCATGCATAATACGTAACCATAACATCTCAAAGAAATACACAGCATAATCTATACGGGAGTCTACAAGATGTCCAACAATGCCTCTAGTATAGTATAGGATGGGGGCCAAGACACTCCGTGGGCTCACCCTCAAAGTAAAGAAATAGACATCATAATCATAATAGGTAGATAGAAGTCGGATTGTCCTTGAATGATAGGACTTACCACAAGTAACTCTGAGTCAATCAACTAGCCGTCAAGAAGTGGAAGGTGATAGTCTCTGGTCCCTACATGGTTAGATCATGCCGAAAAAAGAGTATGTATTAGTACATTTAAATGCACTAAGTATGCGGGCATGAAAATGCATATGAACATATTAATCTGCAAATCAATGTTAGATAATAAAGCACATATATAGGAAAAAGTATATATAAGGAAGAATAAGATAAATATGTCATGGAATACATGAATGCTATAGTACTTAATATATTGGGGATGAGACCATAACCGACATATAAGACCAAGAGAGCTATCACTTGGAATCCTCGATATTCACCCAACACCGAAGCAAAAGGGTAGGTCACTTGCCAGAGGTGACCCCCATCTCTCAAAGAGGGGAATAAATCATCCCTAAAAAGGGGAATAACCATCCCTTAAAAAGGGGAATAACCATCCATTAAAAAGAGGAATAACCATCCCTCAAAGAGGGAAATAACCATCCCTAAAAATGGGAATAAAACCTATGTTGACATATAATTATGAGAAAAGAGACTATACTTAAGGACCCCTTAGGTCGAGCCCTACCCCCAATCTCATCTGGTGCTAAATCTTCATCCCATGGGAATACATATACATATACATGCTTAAAATCAGGACATAATTATTTTCAAATCATAACCATGAACATTTAGGTCGAAAGACTAAATCATACTTCATGTCTTACTTTCAATGCATAAAAGTAGCTAAAACATTCATAATCATTTTGGTATAAACACCCATAATTGCTCAAAGAGCCACAATCATAGACATTTATGTGATCACATTTTTGTCATAACCATATCCTTACCAAAATCATATTCGTAAACATAATTGGGCTTTACCCACTTCTTAATCTTCATGAAAACTAATGCTCATTATGCATATGCTTTGAATGATAAGAGAAATAGCATGGGCAATAGAGATTCATACTTAAATCTACAACATAATATGAAATTCAAGTAAATCCGTAAGTAAATTCTCATTTAAATCATAGTTTAAATTATCCATGCTTAAATCAACCTTTAAAGAAGACATGCATATTCAAATCTTCATAATATCAATGAAATTCAACATATTTGGACTTAAATCACTTTAAAAACATCAATTAAACATAGTCCATAGCTCAATTGAATCAAATAAACAACAATTTAAAAAACTCATATTTAAAGTAAGATAAATTCCATGAAAATCAAGAGTAAAAGAGTTTTGGGGTCCTCATGGTTGAAAGGGGACCATGAATCAATCCCACATACCTTTGATGACTAAGAAGAAAGGAGAATAAATTGTTTGAAGAAGAAGACCCCCTTGAATTCCCAAGTTGAATCTTCAAGCCTCACTTGAGAGGAGCTTTTAGGAGAGAGTATTTGAATATTCTAAGTGTAATGAATTGAATTGAATGAGAATGGAGGAGCATAGGCTAAATCAGGTGTTTAGGAGGGCTTAAGAAGACTAAAATGACCTTAGGAAATCACTAAAATTGCAATCAAACCATTAATGAAATGAGCCTCAAAAGTTGTCAGGAATTATTTGATGGATACCATCACGCGTCGTGCAATGGCTCACGGACCGTGTACTGGTATGTGGTCCTGCAATTGGCTAAAATTTCATTTGAGACTGGCTCCCACAGAAAGATACATAGATCATTAAGTGTCACACGGGTCGTGAGGGCTTCCATCAAGTTGACGTGAGTTTCAAAACGTTAACCTTATACTTAGAACCATTCCTTTGGATGAGACCTTCACAAAACACCTCACCATGACCCATGTTGAGTACCACGAGGCCCCCACATGGACCGTACAAGGCTTCACGACCCATATAGGGTCTCATTGTAGCATGCCTTGGCCAAAGAACTCAACAAAATCTCTGCACAGATAGCCTTTACAAAAGCAAGTATAACTTCCTCATCCGTACTTTGAATCAGGTGAAACCAAGTGCATTGGAAAGCTAACTCAAAGAGCTTCAATTTGATAGGTCACCAACTACCCAAGTCTTCTTGTGCTACAAGATATGACCAGTTAAAGTTAATCTTTCCAACGGTACTTAAAATAAACTTAACCCATGCAATTCTCTTGAACATGACTACATAAGGGAGACTCATGGTGATCATTAACCACCCAAAATGAGTTCAAAATCAGTGCACACCATATCGACAAAGTTTTCCAATGTCCTCGTGCTTAAGGAAGAAATCAACAATTTAAGTTTATGAAATTAAAAGCCAAAAATCCCCAAATTCCACCATTAAAATTCAAAAATTAGAAGTTAAAAATATTAATTAATCAATAAAAATTAATGTAATGGTTTAGAAGATAGTAACCCAATCACTCTGCCTTGAAAAATCTTGAAATCTCCCCTGAAAACAAAACTTAAAGGGTTAAAAATGGTGAAATATGAAATAAAAATGTCTTTTAAAAGAGTTCATTATTCAGGCATAAAATAACACTCCACGAACGCGGATAAAGATTCACGTTCGCGGAGGCTTAGCAGGTCCCTGCACTCCGCAAACGCGGGGGAGCTTCTGCAAATGCGGAGGCTGGCTCACTTGCGATCCACGATTGTGGTTCCTTTCACGTGAATGCGGATGTCTAAATAAATTGACCTCCGCAAATACGGAGCTAAGGGTTAAAATGCAGAGAGTAAGTACCACCTGCACCAGAAACTATTCACACCAGCATAACACAACAACAGAAAAATAGGAACTAGACTCTCAGGAATTCATTCGAAACCCCGTAAGCACAAACAAAACATACAATCCTACAAGAAACAACGATTCAAAGTCAATGGAATCGTTAGAATTCAAATTTGGAACCTCCATGGCCTCGAATCCAAGAAAGATCATTTAAACTAGTTTTGGACTCAAAAACTCAAAATATTTCTCGGAAGCTCTAAAAATTACAATGAAGTCATTTCTAACGTTAGTTTCATCACCCGAAACCACTGGAACTGACAAAATTTTGATATGTGCCCCCAAACTCTGAATATTGAGTAAAGTCAAACTTATGATCCAAAATAAACTAGAAATGCAGCTTTGGGTCCAAAATCCTCGTTTTAACTTCGAATTCAGTTCTGCAAGTTCCCCTAGACCATATTCGACATTTCAAAACTTATGGAATCGATAAAATTAAATTTCGACACTCAAAACTCAAAATTTCAAACTTTAAGCCTTTTAAAACTTTTTCTTTTGCAAAAGTCTAACTTTTTACAAGATTTTCAAAATCTAACTTTTAGATTTATCCAAAAATGATCCAAAGCAACTTTCGAAAATGGAGAAATGGTAATTTGGTCAAAAATGCCAAAAATTTCCTTCGAGATCATTACATCATTCACTACTAAAAATAATATTTATCCTCGAACATAAGATAAGGGAAATACCTGAAGGCTCAAATAATTGAGGGTATCGAGTGCGCATATCTGACTCTATGTCCCAACTCGCCTCACTTTCGGGCCTATGGCTTCACTAGACCTTTACTGAAGCGATCTCCTTAGTCCTCAACTTCCTCACCTACCTATCCAAGATAGCCACTAGCTGCTCCTCATAAGTCAAATCGAGATTCAACTCAACTGAGTCCATAAAAATCACATAAGACTCATCTGAAATGTAACGCCATAATATCGAAATATGGAAAATATGATGGATTGAAGACATGTTGGGTGGCAAAGTAAGTCTATTAGCCACCTCCCTCACTCTATCAAGAATCTCTAAAGAGCCAATGAACCTCAAATTTATGTTACCTTTTTCTTGAATCTTATAACACCCTTCAAAGGTGAGACTTTCAACCAAACCATATCACCAATTGCGAAGTCCAAAGGTCAAGCTTGCCTATCAGCATAACTTTTTTGACAACTTTGGGTTGTCATCAATCTACTCTAAATTAGTCGTACCCCCTCAAGATCATCTCTAAATAAATCAACACCCATGCTCACCATTGATATAGTGTTAAACCAACCTATGGGTGATCCACATCTCCGACCATATATTGCCTCAAAAAGAGCCATCTGAATGCTGGAATGATAGTTGTTATTGTATGAAAATTCTGTTAAGACCAAATGTTGGTTCCATCTAGCTCTAAAATTAACAACTCAAAGCATATTCTCCAATACCTGAATGATCCTCTTGGACTGGCCATTGGTCTGGAGGTGCAAAGTTGTACTCAAATCCAAATGGGTACCCAAGACACTCTTTAAAGCCCTCCAAAAATGCAAAGTAAACAATGAGTCTTGATTTGACACAATAGAAACCAGGACCCCATGAAATTTCACTATCTAACTAATATAAAGTTGGGCTAGTCTCTCTGCAGTATACTTCACTTTAACCAAAATGAGGTGGGAACACTTCGTCAATCGATCCACCACTATCCAAATAGAATTAAAAACCACCCCCATAGTAGGAGGTAGGCCAACTATAAAGTTCATACCGGACCACCAGTAAAGCTTACTCAGATCATGGTACATCTTCACTGTCCCTGGTGTATAGAGTATCTAGCACAATGAGCCTCCTTAAGTATCAATCTAATAAAATATCCCACTTGAGCCACAAAGATATGACTCCTAACACTCAAAATACCATCAAAATCAAACATTGCTTATCTAGCTTCACCTCTAGTCACTTTATCCTAGATAAAACATAACATCTTATCCTCAAACTGCCTCTCACGAATCTGATCCATTAAAGATAAGCCTCAATAGAGGCAAACACTCTACCTTGCTCTGAAATTTGTAACCTCACTAACCCATTAGCCAATCGCTGAACATCTTTAACCAATGATCGTTCCTCAATTCGGATAGCTGCTAGACTCCCCATGCTAGAATTCTTCCTATTCAATGAGTCAACCACATATTAGCCTTCTTAGAATGGTAGAGAATAGTCAAGTCATAATATTTTAGAAGCTCAATCCACCGTCTTTGTTTCAGATTAAGATCCCATTGACTGAAGATATACTAAAGACTGAAATGGTTGGTAAAGATCTCACAATGGACTCCATATAAATAGTGATGCCATAATTTCAACACAAACATAATCACAACCAACTTTAAATCATGGGTAGGAAAGTTTTTCTCTTAGGACTTCAACTTTCTAAAAGCATAAGCAATAACCTTTCCTTTCTACATCAATAAACCACCTAACCCCACTCATAAGGATAATAATAAATAGTGAAATCGACACCCTCGTCCAGGAATGTCAGAATAGGAGTTATAGTCAATAATAACTTGAGCTTTTGGAAGCTCTCTTAACACTCATCAGACCAATGAAATATCACATTCGTCTGAGTAAGTCTAGTTAGTGGAGTTGCAATAGTGGAGAAACTCTTAACAAAAAGATGATAATAACCATCCAAGCCCACAAAACTGCAAATCTTTATAGCTAAGGTAGGCTTAGTCCAACCCTGAACGACCTCAATCTTCACTGGATCGACTCGAATACCCTCCTTGGATACCACATTCTCCAAGAATGCTACTGAACTCAACCAAAACTCACACTTAGAGAATTTTTCATACAACTTCTCCTCCTTAAGCCTCTAGAGTACAATCCTCAAATATCTTACATGGTCTTTTTCGGTCTTGGAATAGACCGAAATATCATTAATGAATACAATCATGAATGAGTGTGGATTCAGTTAGAACACCCTATTCATCAACTTTAGAAATGGTGTAAGGGCATTTGTCAAACCAAAGGACATAATAAGAAACTCATAATGACCATACTTGGTCTGAAAAATTATCTTGGGAAAATCTGATAGCCGAATACAAAGCTGATGATACCTAGACCTTAAGCCAATCTTAGAAAACAATAAAGCTCCCTAAAGCTGGTCAAACAAATCATTAATGCGAAAAAGTGGGTACTTGTTCTTGAAAGCCACTTTACTTAACTGTCTATAATCAATGCACATCCTCCTGGATCACTCATTCTTTTTAACAAACAGAACTGGGGCACCCAAAGCTGAAACACTAAGGCAAAAACCCTTACTCAATAGATCTTGAAGCTACTCCTGTAGCTCCTTCAACATAGCTAGAGCCATCCAATAGGGAGAGATAGAAATAGGCTTAGTGCCCTGCGCAAGGTCAATAGTATCAATGTCCCGATCATGAGGGAATCCCGATAAAAATGTAGGAAACACATTTGGGAACTCACAAACAACCAGAATAGACTCCATAGAAGATGACTCAAAAGTAATATCACGAATAAAAGCCAAATAAGGCAAACATCTTCAATCAATCAACTTTTGGGTCCTAATATAAGAGATAACTTTACTAGGATAGGAACCCTTTGAACCAATCCACTCAATCCTTAGTCTACTTGGCATAGCTAAGGTAACGATCTTGGCATAACAATCAAGAATAACATGATATGGAGATAACTAATCCATACCCAAAATGACATCAAAATCTTCCATATCCAACATAATTAGATCTACCCAATTCTCATAACCTACCAAATTAACAAGACAGGATCGATACACTCGATCTATTACTAAGGGCTCTCCTACTGGGGTCGAAACATGAACAGGCACAAAAATGGAATAACAAGAAAACTCAAACCTCAAGAAGAAATAAACAAACACATACAAGATCAAATAACACAGATGAAGGGCAATGACAAACTAGAACAATACTTGTAATCACAACATTCGAGGCCTCAGTCTTGGGTCTACCTAGAAAGGCATAACAATGAGCACCTCAACACCACTCATAGAATTTTGCCCCCTACTACCTGAATAAGTGAGAATATCACCTGCTCCCTACCACCAGTACGTCCACCTCTATCAGTCTGACCTCTACCTCGACCCCTAGTCTGTAGAGATGAACCTCTAGCTGGTGATGTTGGATCTCAAACAGGTGCTACAGAGTATGAATGGTGGGGCCCAAAATAAGTCTATCTAGATCACTATCAAATCAAATAATCAGGAGATCCACAACCATATCAAGATCTGGGGTAAACCACTACTGTGAAGGAGTAGGAGGGATATTGTAGTCTCCCTGGCCCATAGGCCTCTGTTGGGATCAAGATTTACTCTGATCTAAACTATAGGAATCACAAGGGCCTCGTCTATCCTTTGAAGCTAGGGAGGCTACATGAACCCTGCAATGCTGAAATGATCCTCCCCCTCTTGTTATACCCCTACCCCCTATGAGGTACCTTAATACTATCCCAAAGTGCAGACCTTTTTGGGGTCCCCAAACTCCTCCCTCTGCATCAACTCTGCCTCTTTGGTAGTACTAACCACTGACTGCAAGGAAGCTCCATCCCTAGCTACCTAGAATATCAATTGACTGATATGAAAAACTAGCCTTCTCACAAACCGATAAACTCTCTCCGCCTTAGTCAGCAGTATAGTTGTAGCATGATGAGATAACTGGCAAAAGCCAATCTCATACTCTAAAACTATCGTAGTGCCCTACATCAAACTCTTAAACCTCAATTGACTCTCCTCACAGACACTGCAAGGAAAAAACTAATCATATAATGCATTAGAAAATATCTCCCAAGTCATCTGAGGAGACCCAACTAGAAGGGATCCTGTATAAGTTCTCCACTACTCCCTGGCTTGCTCTAAGAGCTAGAGGGTGACATATCTCACACCATGTGTCTCTGTTAGTCCCACGACGTACAGTAACTTTGTACAAGTGGTCATAGACTCATATCCATCCTCTATCTTCCCACCCTTGAACTGAGATGGCTCTATCTTCCTAAACTTCTTGTACCTATACTGCTCATAATTAGTAAAGGTAGCAATCGGTGGAATCTCAATAATCAGAGCTGATAGTGACTGCTCTACCTGAAGCTTGACCTCAGGGGTCTGCTACTGATCCTGAGGCTAAAATCTCACCTGAGTCTGTCAAGTACCAGAAGTATCAACTAGGCTACCAGCTACACCAAAGTCTCCAACACACCTAAAACTCTAGTAAGTGTATCCTGAAGTAGTGGTGTTGCAACAAACTCATGTAAAACCTACTCCTATCTACGCTCTATGGTTAGCTCGGGGGAGATACCTTGATCATAATCCCTTGCCAGTGTGGTTCTTGGCCCTGGCCTCTGGCTCATCCTCTAGCACGTCTCTTACTGCTAATTAAGGTCTTAATAGTAATATCAAGGGCGACCTCTCCTCTTCCTATAGTAGAAGTAGCTCTAGTCCTCGCCATTTATCAGAAGAACACACAAACACTCAAAACTTAAATAAGACCCATGCACGAATTGATTAGAATAAAGAAAAAGAGAATTTCCTAACAATCTTTATAGCCTCTCAAGGATAGGTGATGGACGTCTCTATACTAATCATTAAGACTCTACTCAACTGGGCTTGTACATATGTGAAACCTATAAACTTGGAGCTCTGATACCAAATTTTCATGACCTAAACTTTGGGTGTGATGACACTCACCTGACCCACCAAGATGAGTCAGCCCAAAACCTAGTCCACTTATTAATAAGGATAAAACGGAAGATAAACAGTTTAATGATATAGATAAGAGGAAGAAAACAAACTACAACCATCCCAAGAACTGGTGTAACATGTACAAGTCTCTAAATATAGAATATTCAAATGAAATACATAACATAATATCTAGTCCTGAAGTAGAACAAAATATAAAAGTGGAATGTTTGAAGGTCTGCTGAAGGAATAAACAACTACCTCTCAGTAGATCCAAAGCTCGATCAAATGAAAAATCAGGAAGCTAGCAAGATGGACCACGCTTACAACCTACAGAAATATGGCAAGGGGTGAGCACCAAATAATAGGGTACTCAACAATATAGAACTAACCTAAAGTAAAACAATGAAAAACACAAGTAACTCCTCAAATCCCAACCACAATATGCCAAACCACAACTTTGAACTCAGAAAATTCCCAACACAATACAATATATAGGTCACCATAATATAGATATACTCATCATCTGACATAGTATCTTAGTACACAAGTATAAACGTAGATCTAACTCTTACTCAAGATCAGAGATATAATAAGTACACAATCTCATCAATAATATACAACAATATCAACCAAATATGATATGAGATGGAGTGGATGCCATGAATTATGAATAATGTAATGTAATGTTAAATAATCATGATATATGTCTGTCCTAGAATACATATCAGTTGATCATATGACTGCCTTAGTCCAAACCCATGGGGGCCACACATATATCATGTATCCGTGAACATCACTGAGAAGGACCTTGGCAAATGCTCACTCATCCGGAAGAAACCTCGAACCCATTTGGAATATTACTTCAGACCCAATATCCGCCAGCATAATACCTTAGCCCAACTTGTAGAGACCTCAACCACTAATCCATATGTTACTTTACTCAAATCTCGGTCGTATCCGTCACAAGTATTAAAGGACAAGTAATAGATACAATATGCATAATCATATTTTTATCATGATATCAACATCATAATGATCTCAATATCTCAATATCATCAATAGGTCAATATCACCAGTTTCTCAAAGTCACCATAGTATCAATATATCAATTGTGTCACCACCTTAATCGTATCACAACATGAATTCCCCTCCCATCTCAATATTAGATAATTTCACAAGTTCACATATACAGTGTAATTACAGGTAACCCACAAGTGAAGGAATTATAATATAAACCAATACCAGTTGAAATCTAATGTTCAAAGCCTAAGATAATGTAGTTTTTCCCCAAAATACTCTATTATATATATATAGGAGTGTCACGACCCAAAATGGGTTGTGAGTGGCACCTACACTTACCCTCCTACGTGGGTAAAACAAAGATACAAATCTAAACATGTATGTCTCCAAGGATGCATCGATATGAGAGGCTACAACAACTGAATGTTATAATCGTTGAACCTGAGATGATGAGGGTACTTGGCCCTGATCGGATAACCTACTAAGATAGGTGAGAACCTAGTGGATCATCTCTGGAGTAGGCTAGGGTAGTGCTTCCTCATCATGAGTCTGCTTATCTACCAACTCAACATCCTTTCTAGCTACCTCGTTAGCTGGTGGAGAGGTTACTTCTCTTTCTCTAGTTGGACCAACTGCTTTGCCTCTACCTCTAGTGGGTTTTCTCCTACGACCTCTACTACGGCCTAGTGTCACTCCTTCTCCTTGACCTGAAACCCCAACAACTGGCTCAAGCACTGCTGCTGCTTTAGTTCTAACCATCTGCAAAATAGAATGAAGCAAATTAGATACTAATTTGTACCACCTACATACCAATTATGGAAGGAATAAGAAAAAGGAGTTTTTTTAGGATCTTGTAGCCTCTCAAAGAAAAGTAAAGGTGGTTACATCAGTCTACTCCACATTGACCACTCGCATATACTATATAGGTACCCATAGTAAATTATAAACTTAAAGTCTCATACAATTACATATTATCTTAGATATACATCTTAGGCCCTTTTCTTTAATCTAATGACTTAACTTCAATTCAATATTTTCATCTAAGGGTCATATTCATCGTAATCGTAACATCACACTTCTTTCAAGTCAACATCTTAATTTCTCACTTATGTCAAGCCTACTAGAGAAAATCTCCAACTAATAGTATCACTCTCATCACGTTATCCCCCTTTTCATAATACTCACCTAAAGTTCAAGCTTAAGGTCTAGTGCTAAACATGTACATCCATACTCTTTACATACTATACTAACTCTAAACTATTAGATAAAGTTAAGAAGTATTAAATCACTAAATCTCATGATATGAAATCAACCTTTATCTCACAGTATATATAATTATAGTCTATCATCACACTCAATTTCATAAGTTAAGTAGTATCTATCTTATCCATTATACCTTTTTACCTATCTAAGTTCATACCTCTATAAATCTTATGTGATTCTTATTTCAAAATCAGGAGCCTAGTTTAGGTCTACCACCTTATGCCCTATGCTCGTCAATTCAATACCTATACTTGATTTTTACTAACACAATGGCATGTCAACATTGACTCCTTCGTCATTCGAGTGTACTCTATCTCATACTAACTAACAACTCTTTTTCTACCTTCTATCATGAAAGTTAGATGATACTTACTACTTTCTAACTAAAAATCTAAAGGAACTTGACTTATCACCTCATGATTCTTAACTGCCTACTTCAATCATCTACTATTCCACTTCACGCTTTTTGCTTTTCTACTCAATGCATTTGCCACAACATTGGTTTTTCCAGGGTGATAGAGAATGCTGATATCATAGTCTTTTAGTAATTCTATCCATCTTCTCCACTCAAATTCAAATCCTTTTGCGTGAATACATGTTGTAAATTACGATGATCAGTATATACCTCACATTTAACCCCATATAAATAATGCCTCCACTACTTCAAAGCTAATACAATAGCAGCCAACTATAGATCATGAGTGGGATAATGACGTTCATGCACCTTCAATTACCTTCAAGCATAGGCAATTACATTCCTCTCTTGCATTAACACTGCACCTAAACCAGAATAAGATGCATCACAATAAATAATGAAACTCTTACCATTTACAAGCAAGGCAAGAATAAGTGTGGTAGTCAACAGGATCTGGTAGCCTCTTGAAAAAAAGTAAAGTTGTCGTCGTACTATTCTGCAAGACTCTACTAGACCTGTCCTTGTGTGATGAGATCAATTAACATAAAGCTCTGATACCAAGTTTGTCACAACCCAAAATGGGTCGTGAGTGACACCCACACTTACCCTTCTAGGTGGGAAAACCAATGTATAAATGACAATCTATATTATCGTATTTTATAAGTTAAACTATTAATATAGATTGTGATTTATCCATTGGTTTGCCCACCTATGAGGGTAAGTGTGGGTGCAATTACGACCTATTTTAGGTTGTAATAGACTTGGTATAAGAGCTTTAGATTAATTGATCTCATCACACAAAGACAGGTCTAGTAGAGTCTTGCGGAATAGTATGGGGATGCCTTTACTTTTTTTTAGAGGCTACGAGATCCTAAGAAAACTCCCTTTTCTTATTCCTTTTGCGCTATTACATGAATCCAATTGGTATCTAGGTGATACAAATTGGTATATGATTTTCTTCATTCTATTTTGCAGATGGTTAGAACTAAAGCAACAAAAGTGTCTGAGCTAGTTGTTAGGTCGTAGGTCGAGGAGGAGGAGTGAGACAAGGCCGTGGTAGAGGTCATGAGAGAAATCCCACCAAAGATAGAGGCCAAGCAGCTGGTCTAAGCAGGGAAAGAGCAGTGAACCTTCCACCAATTAATGAGGTAGCTAGAGAGGATGTTGAGGTGGTAGATGAGTAGACTCATGATGAGGAAGCACTACCCAAGACTACTCTAGAGATGATCCACCAGGTTCTCACCTATCTCAGTGGGTTATCTGATCAGGGCCAAGCACCCCCAGCATCTCAGGTTCAGAGATTACAACATGCAGCTGCTACGACCCCTCGTATCTATGCATCCTTAGAGACACATATGTTTGGATTTGTATCTTTGCTTTGCCCACATAAGAGGGTAAGTGTGAGTTATGGCTTGATTCTAAGAATGGAGTTATAGTGGATTATCAGAAGATTGAATCAGTGAAAAATTGGGCAAGGCGCACTAGCGTCTCAAAGGTAAGGAGTTTCATTGGTTTGGCTAGCTACTACCGTCGGTTTGTCAAAGGATTTGCTTCCCAACTGACCAATTTGATCAAGTAGAATGTTCCACTTATATGGTCAAATGAGTGTATAGTGTTTGTCACAACCCAAAATGGGTCGTGATTGGCACCAACACTTACCCGACTAGGTGGGTGAACCAATGTATAAATCACAATCTATATTTACAGTTTAACTTATAAAATACGATAATATTCAAAAGTCTAAACTCATAAAGTAAGAAATAACCCAAAACCACTAAGTTTATTACTTAATGTTCTCCAAAATCTAAAAGTCATCATAGCAAGGACACTAATCTCAAAAAATAAAGTCTAAGAATATCAACACCAAATAAATGAATAAAATAGTTCATGTCCGAAAACTAAGGACATTATTCTCTGACCGGGAGATTTTGACATGAGCTAGGTGGATATCTCACCTTAGAATCTTATGTGTTGGAGACTGGCTAGAGTTGAGGGCGAGTCGAAGTTACTGAAATACTCACTTCACTCCACAAAAGAAAAATAAAGGAAATACAAGTAGGAGTCAGTACCACAACATGTACTGAGTATGTATCATCGACCAATTCAAAATATAAATTAATATGCACAAAATAAAAGAAAAAAAAATCAACTATAACACTTAACATGTGGCAACAACAAGAAATAAGTATATAGCCAATCAACAATATCTAGGATACACATGAGGACTCAAGTCTCCATATCTCGGTTCTGTTGGGAGATAGGTTCTTCGAAATTGAGTATGCTAAATTATTTTAGTATAAATATTTTTTATAATTATCGTGTCAGAACGTGACACCCGATTCAATATATATATCGTGTTGGAACGTGACACTTGATCCCATAATATCATGTCAGAATGTGATACCCAATCTCATATTATCGTGTCAAAATGTGACACTCGATCTCATAATATCCATGTTGGAACGTGACACTCGATCCAGCTATAGTCTTTTTATTATTTTTTATCATTACTTTTCACTTCATTAATAATATTCCATCAAGCCTTCTTTATTTAAGACATTACTTCGATAAATTAAGTTCAAGATTATGGATTTCATGGTCTCAGGATTGCAGACCAATCACAATAAAATATCAGTGAACTAAACCTCAACAATTAAATGCATAGAAAATTTCACAGCTTTACTCGATGACTATCGATCACAATTAAGAGTATTGTTATTAGATAGAACAAACCATAACCTACTTCAACCGAAGAATTGATGTCAAGTTAGTTAATCCACCAATACTTTTCCTTTCTTCAATATCTTAGAATGCTTCAAATATGTCAAATATATTATATTCATAAGAACATGACTCCATAGACACCCATATTCCTATATATCTAGCCTAGACTCAAAAACTCATGACACAAATCTATTATCAAGTTCCTAAATTTTAAGCTTAGGATTAAATCCTAATTCCTTCAAATATCATAAATCTAATGGTGTTCATATATTTTAATTATAGAACCAATCAACAATATCCTTCAAATATCATAAATCTAATGGTGTTCATCTAATATTTTAATTTCCCATATTTATATAGACAAATTTTAAATCGTATTATAACAATTCAAAATGGATCATGAGTGGCACCCACATTTACCCTCCTAGGTGGGCGAACTAATGTATAATTCACAATCTATATTAATAGTTCAACATATAAAATACGATTATATTCAAAAGTTTAAACTCATAAAGTAAGAAATAACCCAAAACCACTAAGTTTATTACTTAATGTTCCCAATATCTGAAAGTCATCACAACAAGGACACTAATATTAAAACACCAAGTCTAAGAATATCAAGACCAAATAAATGAATAAAATAGTTCATGTCCAAAAACTAAGGACATTATTCCCTGACCTAGAGATTTTTCCACGAGCTTGGGGGATAGCTCACCCTAGAATCTGATGTGCTGGAGACTGACTAGAGCTGAGGGTGAGTCGAAGTCGATGGAACACTCGTTGCATTCCACGAAAGCAAAACAAAGGAAATACAAGTAGGGGTAAGTACAACAACATGTACAGAGTAGGTATTACCGGTCGACTCAAAATAAAAATTAATATGCATAAAATAAAAGTAAAAATATCAACTATAACACTTAACATATGGAAACAACAACAAATAAGTATAGAACCAATCAACAATATCCAGGATACACATAGGACTCGGGCCTCCACACCTCGTTTCTTTTGGGAGATAGGTTCTTTGAAATTGAGTGTATTAAATTATTTTAATATATTTTTCTTTACTATTATCATGTCAAAATGTGGACCCGATCCAATATATATACTGTGTCAGAACATGACACTCGATCCCATAATATCATGTCGGAACGTGACACCCGATCCAATATTATCATGTCAGAACGTGACATCAGACCAATAATATCCGCATTGGAACGTGACACCCGATCAAAATATAGTTTCTTCATTATTTTTTATCATTACTTTTCACTTCATTAACAATATTCCATCATGTCTTCTTTATTCAAGGCATCACTTTGATAAATCAAGTTCAAGATTATGAATTTCATGGTCTTAAGATTGCAGACCAATCTCAACAAAATATCAGTCAACTAAACCACAATAATTAAATGCATAAAAAATTTCATAGCTTTACTCGAGAACTATCAACCACTATTAAGAATCTTGCTATTAGATAGAACGAACCATAACCTACTTCAACCGAAGAACTAATGCCAAGCTAGTTAATCCACCAATGCTTTTCCTTTCTTCAATATCTCAGAATGCTTCAAATCTGTCAAATATATTAAATATATTATATTCATAAGAACATGAGTCCATAGACACCCGTATTCCTATATATTTATCCTAGCCTAAAAAATTCATGACCCAAATCTATTATCAAGTTCCTAAATTTCAAGCTTAGGATTAAATCTTAATTCCTCCAAATGTCATTATGGTGTTCATATAATATAATACATCTAATATTTTAATTCCCCATGTCTATATAGAAAAATTTTAAATCGTATTATAATAATGAGAAACAAAATTTAACCTAAAACTAATGGCACGCACGCTGCACTAACCAATTCCTACCCTAATTTCTCTAATTATCAACCTTGCCAACATCATTGCAAAGCGATGCATTTCCTAGATAAAGGAATGTGGGCACGACTCCCAATGGAGTATACAAACAGTTTACCCCTCATCCTTACTTAAATTCAATAAGTTTGTATACAATTCCACATTTACATATAATAAAAATAATACCTATATTCATAACAAAAGTTAAGCATACTTACCTGGAATAATTTTACGATTGGGGATGACGGCGGAGGTCTATTTTTAATCGTCGTTCTCTCCCAACTCTTTTTCTTCTTTTTTATTTATTAAACTTTTTCTTTATTTTTTATTTTTTTATTTTTTTCTTATTTACTTATTATCTAATTATATATTTTTATGTACTAAAAGTGATAAATCTATTAACTTTTTTATTTTAATAAATACGGGATAAATAGTATAGGATATTAACTAAATTATTATTTTAGTCCACCAACTAAATTAATTATCTTAAATTATTCCTTAACTAAATAATAAAAATTATTGAATTCTCCAAAAAACCCCTTTAAAATTCACGAGATAAATCTTTTATAACATACGAAACTCTTTATCTCAAAATGACTTAGCAGGTCGTTACAAGGAGCATACAATGTTCATTCACACTTAACAAAAGGTTAGAAGTTTACTTGCCTAAAATAAAATCTCGAATCAAATTGAAATCATCGCTTCCCCCTTCTTTGGTACTCCAACTCATCAAAATCTATTTAAATATGGCATCACAACAACATAACGAATCTAATGACAGTAAAATCAATCAATTCGAAAAAATGGTAAATGGTCAAAAATCCCATGCCGAAAAACATAGCTGGAATTTGAAAATTAAGGTATAAAAATATTTTCACAGTGACAAGAGTTCAACGGTGAAAATGGTTCCGAAAATGGAGTTAAGATGGGAGAGAAATCAACAATTTAAGTTTAGGAAAGCAAAACCCAAAAATCCCCAAATTTCACCATTAAAATCCTAAAATTAGAAGTTAAAAATATAAATTAATCAATTGAAATCAATGAAATAGGTTAGAAAATAGTTACACAATCACTTTGCCTTGAAAAATCTCAAAATATCCTTTGAAAATGAAGCTTTAAGGGTTGAAAATGGTGAAATATAAAATAAAAACATCTTTTGAAAGAGTTCACTGTTCAGACAACACTCCACGAACGCGGAGGCTTAGCAAGTCCCTGCACTGTGTGAACGCGGAGGAGATTTCGCGAACACGGAGGCTTAAGGAGGCTAGCTCGCTTGTACTCCTCAAACTCGGTTCCTTTCTCGTGAACGCGGAGGTCTAAATAAATTGACCACCACGAATGCAGAGAGTAAGTGTCAGCTGCACCAGAAACTGCTCACACCAGCATAACACAACAACAAAAGAGGAACCAAACCCTCGGTAATTCATTTGGAACCCCTTGGGCACAATCGAAACATAAAATCCTAGTGGAAACGGCCATTCAAACTCAATGGAATCGTTAGAACTCAAATCTGGAACCTCCGTGACCTCAAACCCGAGAAAAATCATTTAAACTACTTTTGGACTCAAAAACTCAAAATATTCTTGGAAGCTCTAAAAATTACAACGAAGCCATTTCTAATGTTAGTTTCATCACTCAAAACCACTTGAACTGATAAAATTATGATACGAGCCCTCGAAATCTAAAAGTTGACCAAAGTTAAACCTATGATCCAAAATGAACTAAATATGTAACATTGGGTTTAACATCCTCATTTCAACTCCAAATTCAATTCTGCAAGTTTTCCTAGACTAGATTCGACATTCTAAAATTGATGGAATCAATATAATCAAATTTCAACACTCAAAACTCAAAATTTCCAACTTTAAGCCTTTTAAAACTCTTTCTTTTACAAAACTCTATCTTTTTACAAGATTTTCAAATTTTGATTATTAGAATTATCCAAAAATGATTCAAGACAACTTTTAAGAAGGGTAATATCGTAATTTGGTTGAAAATGCAAAAAATAAACTTCGAGGTTATTATAGTTCCACTAAGGAGGTAGAGTTGTTAGAGAGAGAAATTTATAGACCCTATGAGGGCTCAATAATCTAGATAGTTTTTGGTGCTTCATTTGGAGGCTGAGGTTCTGATGGTAGGGGTAATTCATTTCAGCATCGAGAAGTTCATGCAACTTTTCTAGCTTCAGAGGGTGGTCCTAGTTCGACCAGAGTTCAGAGGTCTGTGGGCTGGGATGGTTACAGTATTAAATTTAGTTCTTGACAGCCATAGTCCACTAAGAAATCTTTCTTTAGGTCGGGAGATCTCAGTCATATGATTCTTTAGCGTCTATTCCAAACTCATTTAGGGTCACACTGTACTTATTCAGCGACCCCAGTTAGGAATTCAACACTCCAGACAGAGGTCCTATTTTGCACACCAGGGGTCATGGCATAGTTCAGTCTGTTAGGGGTGGTTGTACCAAAGGTAGAGGGATGAGTAATGCACTAACTCACATAGATAGAGGTTGAGGAGCTCATGTTTTTTCCTTTCTAGAGAGACCTAAGGTTGAGGCCTCAGATGTGGTTATCACAGGTATTGTCACAATTTTTCATTGTCCTCCATTTGTGTTGTTTGATCCTGGTTCTACCTATTCATATGTGTCTGCATACTTCTTGATGAGTCATAAAAATCTGACTCCTATAACACTTTTAACATGGAATTTTCACGAGTTCTCAAGAAAATTTATGGGTTTAATGTGTTGTTTAGTGTTAGTTTTCAGGAAAAAGGCTAAGACATGGATTCAAACAAGAAGGAGGCTTCAAGTGAGGAAAATGAACTGAATAAGGACGACACGGACACCCTCATAAGTCGTGTGGCCTTACACGATCCGTATGACCAGCCATCCAGAAGAAGGGATGTACCACGAGAAGGAGAAAGTAGAAAATAAACCAAGTGAGACCTCACAGAAGACCTCACGGCTCGTGAACCCTCTCACAGATCGTGGGGACGTCCCTAGCCTCGCACTTTGTCATCTCTGGTGTGCACTCAAGAGAATAGAGTAAGGTGTCACCAAGGCACAACAAATGGATCCTATCATGGATCGTGTAGCAATACACGAGCCGTGTACTACACCATGTAGCTAATGCAAGCTAAGACAATGGTCGTCGAAGCAATGGCCAGAATAATCAAGTGCAACACCAAGTGGGGTGACATGGTCTGTGAGGCATGAGATGGACCGTGAGCCTGCACTTGGCCTTTGGGAATCAAGGAGGCACTGAAAGATATAAGGAAAATCCCATGGTACCTCACATGGACCATGGGAGTGCAAATGAATCATGGATCTGGTAATCTACCTAATGTGGGTTGCCCAGGAAAAGAGAGAGAATCACGCAAAGTAGAGTCACACGGGACCTACCACAGGTCGTGTGACATCCCACGAGCCATGAAGATGGTCGTGAAGGGAAGCCTATAGCGACACCAAAATTGCAAGTAAGGGACTACAAATCGTGTGACAAGCCGTGAAGTGTCATACGAGTTGTGTAGTTACCATCAGCCGTGTCGAAGCCAATTTTCCTATTTTAAGTTGGATTAGGTTATCTTTTGAATATATTTACTTTTTTATTTTATTTTTAATTATTCTTGACTTTTAGAGAGAGAATTCAAAGAGAGAACAAAACTTTTGAGAGATTTTCATTAAATTCATTGGTTTTCTTCCGTTGATTCGCAATTGTAATCCATGAATTTCTTGTTTATTCAATCATAAGTTCTTTTTATGATTTTTGTAACTGTTTATAACATATTTTCATCGATTATGCTAGGCTAAACCCACAACTAGAGTTGTGGGAACTATTATAGCTAGTTAAGATATGCGAATTTGGGGTGAAACTTAGGATTGATTATCATATGCATCATGGAAATTCTTCAATTTAATTTATTCCTAATGAGTCGACGCATTAGGGTATGTTTGTATTCATTACATGCCCGAAAGAGATGTAGTGATTAGGAAAAGAGTCCTACGACAGAATTTGGGGTTATTAACCTAGTCTAAGTTCTTGAGACCAGAAGGTGAGAGCATCTTGGGGTTCATAATAAGGAGCAAAAAGGGTATACGTTCTGAGATCAGAAGGTAATGAATGAAATGCACCTACGAAGGACCGAAAGGTGAATTAGGTGTTAACTAATTGTTTAACTTTGTGTGCACAATCATGATCGTATAATCCCTAAGTTTGACTATCGAGTTAGGTGTCATGGGGATCGCAATCCCAGCTTCATAATTAATTGTTGAACTTCAGTTGCTACCGTTAATTAGTTACTAGAATCTCTTTGCAACTTAGTTTTTAATCACAAAACCTCCCATTTATATTATGCACATTTATTTTGGAAATAGGTATTACACTTGGAATCAAGCGCTAATAGATATATTCTCATGCATTCCCTGTGGGATCGACCCCAACTCTTGTTGGGTTCTATATTTGATCAACGACCGTTTTACTCTTCATTTGAAGTGTAAATTTAGGTGTATCAAATTTTGGTGTCGTTGCCGGGGAATACGGATAAGAAATTGTCTATTAGTTACTAATTTCAGTTGTAGTTCTATTTCCTGATTTTACTTTTTATTTTTGGTTTGTTTTCACTGATTCCTTATGACCTAGAGTTATCAAAATCCATTCAGAGGATGAATGCACAGGAGCGCAATGCACAAAGATGACGCGCGTTGGCCCTGAATGTTGAAAATAGTGGCAATAATGGTTCGGGCACGCATGATCTTGGTGGAGATAAGGTACCACCTGCTATCCTACCTCAACATCAAACTAGAGTTACACCACTTGCCCTGTTATAGCCACATGCACTGTATAACGATTATGATGGCACTGGTGTTATTGGGGCAATCATCTTACCTCCAACACCTCCAAGGGTGAAATTCACTATCACTAGCACTATTCTCCAGATGCTCATGTTGAAGGGCTTGTTCAATAGGCAGGCACATGAGGATGCAATCCAACACATCATGAATTTTGTGGCCACCTGCAAGTCGTCATAAATTCCAGGGGTTCGTCATTAGGCCATCCATTTGAGGTTGTTTCCATTGTCTCTATCTGGGGAGGCAACCAAGTGGCTCAGTAAGCTTCCATATGACTCCATTCGCACATGGGGAGAGTTAAAAAGTATTCTTAAAGAGATTCTTCCCATCATCCATGAAATTAAAGTTGAAAGATGAGATTGGGGCTCACAGGTAGCTACTGACTAAAGTCTTATATAATACCAGGGAGAGGTTCAGACAGAAGATCAAATAATTCCCCAACTATGACCTCATAGATGAGCATGTGAAAGAAGTCTTCTACGGATCCTGTAATTTTGTCACTAAGCCTATTGTTGATGTTGTTTTTGAGGGATCATGTATGGCAAGGACCTTTCCTTATATTGTGGTGATCTTAGATCAAGCTGCCAAGAATAGCAGGGCATGGTATACCAGAGATGGAGATTGCTCAGGTTTCATTGTTAGGATGACTGCATAATAGAGGAAGAAAGAAGAGGAACGAGACTAGGATATGGCACACATGTGAACCCAAATAGACTTACTGACTAAAAGATTATTGGGTGGAAGACTAGAAAAGGTGAAAGTAGTTGATACTGTGGCCAGGTATGATGATGAAGGTTTGGATTTTGATGAGGAGGTTAAGCTTCTGAGCAGCCATGGGGGTTTTCAGAAATTCAACTCCGGGAACCAAGGTTAGTACTATGGGCGTGATAACTACTATGATTGGCCTAGAGCAAGAGACACCAGAAGATGGAAGAATAGAGAAAATTACATAAATGAATGGCCAGGAGCATATGTGCCTCCCATGAATAGGGAGTGACAGAACAGTGGAGGTAGCACCTCTAAGATAGAAGAGATGATGGCCAAGTTGCTTGATAAGGTTGAATCTACAGAATGTGGAGTAAGGGACATGCGAGGTGAGATGACTAGAATTCATCAATTGGTAGACTCACACTCTACCTTCACTAAGCAATTAGAGTAGCAGATGGGCCAACTATCAGCTTTGTTGAACCAAAGGAAGGTTGGTTCCCTTCCAGTGACACGATTCAAAATTAAAAAATAATGATCACTGTATGATTGTGACCACACAGAGTGGTAAGGTACTTCTTGATCCGGTTCCATCCAGAGATTCAAGTGCAGTTAAAGTGGGTAGCAAGACGTCCGACACTAGTGAGAAACATGCGGATGAGGCAGTCGAAGAAGCAGAGGTGGTACGTAATGATGCTGAGGTCGCTAAGGACCTTCAAGAGTCGGAAAAACCAGCTTCATAACCTTTGCCAACTATTCCTAAGCCACCACTACCATTCCTACAGATATTGATGCAAAAAACAGAGAATGATAAGGTCCAAAAGTTCTTGGAAATATTGAAGAAACTGTCAGTAAACATCCCGTTAGTGGAAGCACTTGAGCGGATGTTGAGATATTCTAAGTTCATGAAGGACTTAATGACTAAGAAGCGGACAATCAAAGTTGAGTTGGCAGAGAACATCCATCATTGTAATGTTATTACGACAAGATCTCTGGTTGAGAGGAAGGAGGATCCCGGAGCCTTCACTATCCCGTGCACTATTGGGGCTTATGAATTTTCACGGGCTCTCTGGGACTTGGGTGCTAGCATAAACTTGATGTTGCTGGCCATTTACAAGCAGTTGGGCTTAGGAGCCTCCACTCGCACTACTATGCGGTTACTCATGGCAGACAGGTTGGTTAAGCGACCCATGGGGATTCTATGTGATATGTTGGTTAAGGTGGGTACATTCATCTTTCCAGCAGGTTTTGTTATTCTGGACTACCAGGTTGATTTTGAGGTCCCTATCATTCTCAGAAGACCGTTTCTGGCTATTGGTAGGGCATTGGTTGCTGTGGAATTTGGAGAACTGACTTTCAGGATAAATTCAGAAGAGGTGAAGTTAAATGTGTGTGCTTCCAAGAAATGACCTAGAGAAATTGTAGTAATGTCATTCATCAACGTAAATGAGACCTACTTTTTTTAGGTTCTGGTTGAGAAAGAGATAGGGGTAGAAGCATTAGCAGCTGTGATCATGAACTTCCCTGATGATGGTGTAAATGACTACAGGAGCACTGTGTAAGCTTTGCAGGGTAGGGGAACTAGACCCTGTATCCCCAAAAAGACCATCTCTGCTAGCTAAGTCGTCTGTCGAAAAGCCTCCCACTTTAGAGCTCAAGTAACTTCCACAATAATTGAGGTATGCATTTCTTGGCACTAATAACACTCTTCCTATGATTTTAGCAGAAGATTTACAGGAAGGTCAGATGATAGCATAGCTGCAGTGCTTCAGAAGTTCAAAAAGGCCATTGGCTGGTCCATTGCAAATATTATGGGGATTCCACCGGGAATATACACACACAAGATCAAGTTAGAAGATAACTATACACCTAGAATTGAATACCAACGCCAGCTAAATCTGCTCATGCAGGAGGTCATGAAAAAGGAGATTATCAAATGGCTGGACACTGGGGTTATATACCCAATCTCTGATAGTCAGTGGGTTAACCCGGTGCAGTGTGTGCCTAAGAAAGGAGGCATGATGGTGGTTTCCAATGACAAGAATGAGCTAGTTCGGTAATGACCTATCACAGGTTGGCGAGTCTACATGGACTACCAAAAGTTGAACAAATGGACCTTGAAGGACCATTTTCCCATGCCCTTCATGGACCAAATATTGGATCGACTGGAAGGCCAAGGTTGGTATTGTTTTCCTAGATGGGTATTTGGGCTATAATCAGATATCTATAGCTCTCGAGGATCAGGAGAAGACCACGTTCACTTGTCCGTATGGGAGTTTTGCATTCAGACAGATGCTCTTTGGTTATGTAATGCCCCAACCACCTTTTAGCGGTGAATGATGTCCATATTATCTGACATGGTCGAGGACACCCTTGATATATTTATAGATGATTTCTCTATAGTGGTGAGTCTTTTAATAATTGTCTTCTTAACCTCAGCAGGGCACTACAGTGTTATGAGGAGGAAAACCTAGTCTTGAACTGAGAAAAGTGATACTTCATGGTCAAAGAGAGGATATTCCTCGGCCAAAAGATCTTGCAACAGGGCATAGAGGTAGAGGTGAAGCTTGAGGTTATTGAAAAATTGTCGCCTCCTATCTCTGTAATAGAGGTCTGAATTTTTCTAGGACCTGCAGGTTTCTACCACCGGTTCATCAATGATTTCTCCAAAATTGAACACCCATTATGTAAGCTATTGGAGAAAGATGTGAAGTTCTAGTTTGATGAAAGTTGCATGCAAGCCTTTATGACCTTGAAGCAAAGGTTGATTTCTACGCCTGTGGTAGTTGCTCCTGACTAGTTAGCCCCATTTGAGATAATGTGTGATGCCAGTGGAACTGTTGTGGGTGTTATGCTGGGTCAGAAGCACAACAAGGTTTTTCACCCCATCTACTACGCCACTAAAACCCTCAATGAGGCTCAAAGGAATTATACTGTGACTGAGCAGGAACTATTGGCAGTAGTATATGCATTTGACAAATTTTGGGCTTACCTTTTGGGAACAAAGGTGATTGTGCGCACTGACCATGTAGCTTTGAGATACCTCATGGCTAAGAAAGTTGCCAAGCCAAGATTGATCAGGTGGTTCTATTACTACAAGAATTGGACTTTGAGGTCTGAGATAGAAAAGGGACCGAAAATCAAGTAGCAGACTATTTATCCAGGCAAGAGGACGAGTCCTAGGGTGATGATTGGTTGACCATCGATGATTAATTTCCTGATGAGCAGTTATTAGCCACTTTTGTTGACTTAATTCCTTGGTTTACTAATTTTTCTAACTATCTGGTACGTAATGATGCGGAGGTCACCAAGGACCATAAGGAGTCTGACAAACTAGCTTCACAACCTTTACCAGCTATTCCTAATCCACCACCACCATTCTCATAGAGGTTGAGGCAAAAAGCAGAGAATGGCAAGATCCAAAAGTTCTTGAAAATTCTGATGGAGTTGTCAGTAAACATCCCGTTAGAGGAAGCACTTGAGCAGATGTCGTGTTACGCTAAATTCATGAAGGACTTAGTGACTAAGAAGCAGACAATCATAGTTTAGTCAACAAGTAACATCCATCATTGTAGTGCTATTGCAACAAGATCTCTGGTTGAGAAAAAACAGGATCTTGGAGCCTTCTCTATCCCGTGCACTATTGGGGCTTATTACTTTGCATGGGCTCTCTTTGACTTAGGTGCTAGCATAAACTTGATGTCGCTGGTTGTTTACAAACAGCTGGGCTTAGAAGCCCCCACTTCCACTACTATGCAGTTACTCATGGGAAACAGGTCGAATAAGAGACCCGTGGGGATTTTATGTGATGTGCTGGTTAAGGTGGGAAGGTTCATCTTTCCAGCAGACTTTGCCATGCCTGCACTTTCATGGAGATGACCCGCTGGGGGGTCGCTCCCTACTGCTAATCATCCTGACGCCTAAGGCGTCTCAGGTATGTTTTCCCCTTTTATTTTGATATTTTCTATTCTATGTACATTGAGGGCATTGGATATTGTTTTGGAGGGGGTGGGGCATTCCTACCACCTAGGAGTTTTTTTTGCCATATTATTTTTCTCTTAGGTGTATTATCTAATAGAATTGACATGTTTAGATTGTATTATTTTCATAAACATAGGTCTTTATAGGAGTCTATAGTAACCCATGATTTGTGTGACTAAACTGCCCAAGTTAATAATTTGCCAAATCACTTGTATATGCATGCATCCCATCATGTCTAAGCTGTGTGATCTTTGTAAAGCATTGCATACATTTTCTAGTTGGCATCTTGATGAGTGAAGCATGATTGTGTTGGTTAAATACTAAGTAGTGTAGGATATGTGTTGTATGTATGAGCCCATTTGTCTAATTCGATTGACGCACTTGTAAGCTAGAACATGCCTGGGTAGTCCCACTAGACCGATTGAATGAGTGGATTATGAGAGGATATTAGGCCATTTTTGTGTAAAGTCACTTAGTCTGCAATGGACCAACCAAATGAAATTATTCCCTTTAAACAAAAAAATGGATCCTAAATAAACCTTTTCATTGTAATCACCCACCCACCTCCCTTGTCTATTTAAGAATCCTTACTTTGGCCCTGGTCTCTCCAAGGAAATTGTGAACCTCAATCTAGGCCAAAAGTCTAAGTTAAGGGTGGCTTTTACTGGCCCTGGTCCTTTTAAATAGACATTATGCACTTCATCCTAGGCCAAAAGCCTAAGTTGAGGGTGGTTATTAAGGGAAAAACATAAGAGTAAAAGGGAAAAAGAGTTAAGTGATGAAAGAAAAAGAGAAAAAGAATGAAGAAAAGTGGAAGACACTCTCAACATCAAAGAAAGTAGGGACAATAAGAATTGAGGAACCGAAAGTAGAGGGTTAACCCAAAGTAGTGTCTTAGAGGGGCAAATTAATCACTGTGAACCTAAATGTACCATACCCTAGCCTGAGACTACATTACAAGCTGTAAAAGTCTTAAAGTGATCCTAAAAAGGTCATTGAAGAGTTAAAGTGGTGAAAATAAGGGCAAGCATATGGTATGTACTTGTGGGTCAATTGAAAATCTTTTATGAGTGTGACTGTCTACATTCCAGTCTCTACGTTGTATGTATATGCTGTGAGTGAGACTTCTTTGTAGTAAGGGCACTATCCATGCACTGTTTAGTTGTTAACCCAACTAGTTTTCTTTATTCATGAGCCTATGTAGACCAACTGGATATGTTGTAATTCTTAGATTGATCTACGTAAGTCTATTTGGGTGCAAGTACATTGTGAGATTACTTTTTGGGCATGTGAGATTGATTTAGGGGTTATTGTATGATTCCAGTTAGAGGCTTGTATTTGTATGTCATGATGTTTGTTTTTGGTCATTACTTGGGGACAAGCAATAATTCTAAGTTGGGAGTGTTGATGTGTCGTGAAAATACGACTCCTATAATGCTTTTAACATGGAATTTTTGTGAGTTCTCAAGCAAATTGGTGGGTTTAATGTTTTTATTAGTGTTATTTTTAGAAAAAGGCTAAGGCATGGATTCAGACAAGAATGAGGCTTAAAGTGAGGTAAATAAACTGAACAAAGACCACACGAGCACCCTCACGGGCTGTATGGCCTTACACGATCCGTATGACCAGCATTCCAGAAGAGGGGTTGCACCACGAGAAGGAGAAAAGAAAAAAATGAACCAAGTGAGGCCTCACATAAGACCTCATGGCTCGTGAACCCTCTCACAGAGCTGGAGGACATCCGTGGCCGTGCACTGTGTCATCTCTGGTGTGCACTCAGAGGAATAGAGCAAGGCATCTCCAAGGCACAACAAACGAAACCTATCATGGACCGTGAAGTAGTATATAGGTCGTGTACTACATCGTGTAGCTAACGCAAGCTAAGACAATGGTCGTCAAAGCAATGGCTAGAATACTCAAGTGCAACACCAAGTGGGGTGACACATTCTATGAGGTATGAGATGGATCATGAGACTTACCGTGAGCCTGCACTTGACATTTGGGAATCACAGGAGGGAGAAAAAACACAAGGCAAGCCCCACGTTACCTCACACGGATCGTATGAGTGCACATGGATCGTAGATCTAGGCAACTACCTGATGTGGGTTATCGTGGAAAAAAAGAGAATAATGCGAATTGGAGTCACATGGGACCCACCACGGGTCGTGTGACATCCCACGGGCCGTGAGGACACCATATAAGTAGTGTCTCCAAATCTTCAAAGCAAACACCACTGCCGCTAACTCAAGGTCATGAGTCGGATAGTTCTTTTCATGCACCTTTAATTGACGAGAAGCATAAGCTATCACTTTT
>JBCEWC010002830.1:0-32569 GCA_038996855.1 Solanum aculeatissimum | reverse complement strand
AGGGCAGTGTGAATTGTGGCTAGTGTAGCAAACGACTTCAAAGTTTGCGAATAGAAAATTTTTAATTTTTATTAAAGTACCGGCTTCCTGTAGCATTTGTGACAGGGGTTTTGAACAACTTCATAGTCTGTGGTGAAACAATATCTACTGAAGGTGTAGAAAGACAGATGCCGGGAAGAAATAGTGGGAATAGTTTGTGAGTGATGTAACGATTTGTCGAAGTATTTTTGTGCACCTGTTGAGACAAATGTGTGAAGCGTCGTTTTGGAGGCGTCATATGCGGATGGGTAAGTCAGATGGAAAGAGGATTAAATTAAGTGAAAAGAGGCGTCGTATGCGAATGAGTAAGGCGGATGGAAAGATGATTAAATTAAGTGAAAAAAATAATTAATGTAAACTTGTCCTGTAGTGTCGCCACATAAGCGGGCTACAAATTCTCTTTTATATATATATATGATAATAATTTTTTTTTAAATGGTGAAAAAATAATTTTATCTAAAGCAAAGTCTTTTAATGAAGGGCAAAAAATTCAAACAACATTTATAAAGGTCTTCACACTTTTAATATAGTATAGTTAGTTGGAGTGTTTATTTGTGCATTTTGAAAGTTGAAATTTCAACTTGTGATTTGAAGTCAAGTTAAAGGGGTAATTTATGTATTATGTCTTTAAAAATTAAATATGATATATATATCTCATCTACAAGTATACTTGATAAAATAGAAGGAAAATAGGAATAAATGCAAATCATAATTTATTTCCTTTTCCACCTTCCTAGGAAATTGACAGGATTATTATTTTTACTACCTCCGTTCCATATTATATGGGCATCTTTCTATAAATATTTGTCCCATATTATATGGACACTTATTAAATTAGGATAGAATTAATTATTTTTTCTCCATTTTACCCCCACCATTAATTAGTGTATTAATGATTTTTTTAACTTAATTTAATGTACATTAATATAAATAAAGGGTAAAATGGTAAAGTTAACTAGTGCATTAATGATTTCTTAATAATCGTGTAAAATGGAAAGTGTTCTTATAATATGAGACAAAGGGAGTACATTTTTGAAAATTTATTGAATGAATTCAATTGGTAAGTTGATGCACCATCTATATATACCAGGACTAATGTTGTGAATTCATATTTTAATTTATAGAAGAAAAACATTATCATTGAGATTTGTGATATAGTTTTGAATTAAGATGAAGAAAGAATCAACCATTGTGCTTTCTATTATTTTTGTGTTCATTTTTCTAGGTTAGTTTTTTTCTTTTTTCCTCTTCCCCTTTCATTTTCAAGTGTGCCACTAATTCTTTCTCTTTTTTTCCTATATGCACATACACACACGTGTATATGTGCACAAAGATGGCTTGATAGGGTTAGATAAAAGACAAGCATCTTAGATCATAATTATTTTTAGAAAAAAAATTGAGTAAGTACTATTTATACCTAGTATCTTCTGCTTTTGGGGCTGATATTTTTTAGATGAGGGTTTTTCGGAAACAGACTCTCTATCTCTGTGAGGTAGTGGTAAGGTCTGCGCACATTTTACCCTCTCTAGACTCCACTTGTGAAATTTCACTGAGTATGTAATTGTTTGTACTATTTATAATAAAATTATTTATTTCATATAAAAAGAGAGAATTATTAGAAGAAGTTTTGCACATTTTGAGTATAATTGTATCATCAATTGAAAAGAATTACTGAATTCAATCAATTTTATTTTATTTTTAACAATCCTGCATCTCATAGAACTAGAAGAGTAAAATTCTTAAGAAAATATATTAATTTATTTTTTAAAATTCAAGGCATCCATTCCGATATTCGCCTTAACCAGTAGCAGAACCAAGATTTTCTTTAAGAGGGTTCAAAATTCTAAGTAGACACACAAATCAATCGAAGGAGGTTTCGACATCTATTATATATACATTAGTATATTTTTTATCGAAGGAGGTTCAAATGAACCCTCTAATTAGTATGTGGCTCTGCCACTGGCCTTAAGCCACTAATGTGGTTGAGCCACTCCGACATGCTTAATTAACCTTTTTTTTTTATGGATTACTTCATAGGTTCACCATCCTATGTGGTGTTGGGAGAAGATCAAACATGTCAAATAGCAGATGATTGTGATGCTACATTATGCAAAAATGGATTTTATATATGTTTCCTACAGAAATGTGTGTGCATTCCTACCCCCCCCCCCCCCCCACAAGTAATTCCTTGCAACACTGATGATGATTGTGTTAAGAAATGTCCTCCTACTTGTAGATGCACTTCTGCTAAGTGCAACAATGGAAGATGTTATCTTATGTGTTAGAAAGAAAGATTAAGACATGATTATAGGTGTAATCACAAAGCATGTTGTCTTATTTTTGGTTAATGTAGAAAAAATTATTTACTTGGGAGTGTGTTTATGTGAAGTTGAGAAATATAATGTTTCTTCAATCAAGCAATTCATAGACTCCAAAAATCTACTGAGTTTCGATCAATGACAGATTTAAAATTTTTATTCAGGAACGTTTGAAAAATGAAAGTATAAACTTTTGAATAAGTTAAAAAAATACAATTTCAAGAAAAGCGATAATATATGGTTGACAAAAGCTAAATATAAAATGTAATATAGTCGGTGATATTCAAATATTGATGATTATTTAAGGGAGCTTTTAACCTATTCACTTAAATTTTTGTTTCCACGTGTATATTTGATTGAAACTTTAAATGAGTTTTCGGTATTTTAATTGAGTTTTCTAATAATTTAGAATAAATTATAAATATTCAATAATTTAAGTATGAAATTAATTAATAAAATAATTATAATTTAGAAAATTTGTCAAAAAAAAAATTTGGAAAAGAAAATCAGAGCCATTGAGTATCGACGTCATATCTTTCAAATTTTGACGCAATATAAAATATTATATAATATGGTATCAGATTTATTTTATATTTATGCATAAGTAATTTTTATATATTATTATAAATTTTTATACACAATTAACATATTATGTATAATGTTTTGCAGATACAATATTGTACTTTTAAGTTATGCAGCTTAATATTTTGTATTGGACAATATATTTTTAAAAAATTACAAGAAATATTGGACAATATATTATGTATATTTTATTTTTTCAACGAAAAGAAAACAAAAGAAAATCACGCCCTATTTTTGGTGGTGGAAAATATTTATATGCATTTTAACTATAGCTTCATAGTGACAATTTTAATCTGATTTAATATAAAATATTACTTCTTAGGTTTTAGTTTATATATCTCTTCTTTTTTTTCTTTTTTTTTTGTCTAATTACAAAATGAATGACATATTTTTTTATTTAATTATAATTTAATTTTAAAATGCTCATTATTCATAACTATACAAACATTTATGATTTATTTTAAATTAAAAAATTCAAAAGTTTTATTTTCTTTTCCTTGTTCATAGTGGCGAAGTTGGAAATTTTATTAAGGATGTTCACGATTTAATATATATATATGTGTGAAAAATACTTATATTTCGTAGTTTCTATATACATAACATAATTTTTCTATGAATGATGTCCAATCAGCTATACTCGATTATATATGGCTACGTCGCTACTTGTTCATAAGAATTTCAATATTGAGTATTTCAAACTTCAAGTATTAGATCTTAAAGTCATGTCAAATCAAACTACATTATATAAATTGAAAACAGAGCGAATATATAATATTGTACTCGATTTTGCTCATGTTTGTGCATAAACACTTTTTTATATACACTTTTATATGAGATGATACATTATGTATAATAATTTTTTTTGTTGTTGAAAGAATGATTCATTTACTGCATTTAACTCAAATTAAAAACAACCCTATTAACTAGGGTTGGTGAGTTTAAAATAGTCTGGGTCACACCCCTGCCCTGAGATGGAATAGTTTCCAAATTAACTTTCCTAGCAAAAATAGTTTCTACAATATCTGTTTGTAATGATAATCGAGCACACATTGATGGGGCTTCAAAAAAGTTTGATTCACCGAGATTGCCCTGTTGTACACCTGCATTGGCCGCTCTATTTTGTTTCCTGAACACATGCGCACGTTACCTAAAACTTTATGTTCGGATAGTATATTTTGGATAATTTAAACATTCACAAGGGATAGGGAAAAAAGATGATCCTAGCAACTACACCACCAAGACCAACAGCAACTCTTGCCATCAACACTAACTTTAGTGAGCATCGACGCCATATCCTCCAAATCTTGACACAATGCACTTCCATTTCTCAGCTCAAACAAGTACACGCCTATACACTTCGAACAACCCCATTAGACCATCCAGATGCCATTTTTCTCTACAGTAGAATTCTCCATTTTGCTGCCATGAATGATCTTGATTATACTTTTAAAGTCTTTGGTAGTTTGGAAAACCCCAATTCTTTCATCTGGAATACTCTTATTAGAGCTTGTGCACATAGTAATGATCGTAAAGGTGAAGCTTTTTTGCTTTTTCAAAGAATGGTTGAGAGTGTTGAGCCTGATAAGCATACTTTCCCATTTGTGCTTAAGGGTTGTGCTTATCTTTTTGCTCTTTCTGAAGGGAAACAGGCACATGGGGTTGCTTTGAAACTTGGGTTTGATTCAGATGTGTATGTGAATAACAGTTTGGTTCATTTTTATTCGTCTTGTGGGTGTTTGAAGGATGCGAGGGAAGTGTTTGATAAAATGCCTGAGAGAAGTTTGGTTTCGTGGAATGTTATGATTGATGCTCTGGTTCAAGCGGGTGAGTTTGAAAATGCTTTGAGAATGTTTTCGGAGATGCAGAAGGTGTTTGAGCCTGATGGGTATACGATGCAGAGTGTTCTTGATGCTTGTGCTGGTTTGGGTGCGTTATCATTGGGGATGTGGGGTCATGCTTATATTTTGAGGAAGTATGAGAGTTACTTGAATTTTGAGTTGCTAGTGAACAATTGTTTACTGAACATGTATTGCAAATGTGGTTCGTTGGATATAGCTGTTCAGGTTTTCGAGAGGATGAGCAGACGTGATTTGAATTCTTGGAACGTAATGATATTAGGATTTGCAATGCATGGGGAGGTTGAGGCAGCATTTCGTTGTTTTAACCAAATGGTTAATGAAAGAGTAATGCCTGACTCGATCACATTTGTTGGTATTTTGAGTGCTTGTAATCATAGGGGCTTGGTTGATGAGGGCCGTAGATATTTTGATAAAATGGTTGCTGAGTATAAGATTAGGCCTGTTTTAGAACACTATGGTTGTCTAGTTGACCTTCTGGCACGTGCGGGGCATATTGACAAAGCTCTTGATGTTGTATCAAACATGCCAATGAAACCTGATGCAGCAATATGGAGGAGTCTTCTTGATGGTTGCTGCAAGAAAAATGCTGACATATGGTTCAGTGAAGAAGTGGCTAGGAAAGTACTTGAGTCCGAAGGCAGCGACACTAGCGGTGTTTATGTTCTTCTATCAAGAGTATATGCAACTGCTAACCGATGGGACGAAGCTGGAATGATTAGGAAATTGATGACCGATAAGGGTATTAAAAAAGATCCGGGTTGTAGTTCCATTGAAATTAATGGCGTTTTCCATGAATTTTTCGCTGGAGATACTTCTCATTTGCATACTAGAGAAATTTATGAGTTTTTGGATGTTATAGAAAAAAGACTCAAAGCAGCAGGGTATGTTCCTGACCTGTCACACGCATCAACGGTTGATGAACTTGATAATGGGAAGATACAGGCACTTACACTACACAGTGAGAGACTTGCCATTGCTTATGGACTTCTGAAACTAAAACCAGGTACTCCTTTACGCATTTTCAAGAATTTGCGTATATGCAGTGACTGTCACAATGTAACCAAATTAATTTCAAAAGTCTTTGATGTTGAAATTATTGTTAGAGATCGTGTTCGATTTCATCACTTTAGGGACGGGTCCTGTACCTGCAAAGATTATTGGTGAAAGTAATGTATACTAACATTTATAAATCCAAAATTGTCTATTCATAAGCTTCTATCTTGGCCTGCTAAAATATTACCCTGTGTAAGTCTAAGATTTATCCAGGACATTTATACATTGTTTATGTTTTGAAGACTTCTTGTTATATAAAAGATAACGAGTTGTTGCATTGTTGCTACTTTGAGCTGTGGTAGTTGAACGTCCGTTCTGGAATTGACTAATTTGAATGTAGAGATGTGTCCTAACCTTTTATACCACAATATAGATGAAGTCTAATTGAAGAGTTTTTGGTGCCATTGCTTGTTAAAAACACACGTTAGGCGAAAAATGATTAAGAGAAAGGGAACTAATTTATATACACCAAAATACCACCCCAATCAATTATTATTTTTATATACCTTGAAACTTTAATTTCCAAACTTTAACATAATATCCTTGATGATCAGGGCAAAAAAACAAAATTTCTAGAAATGTAAGCAACATAATATGCAGGTATTGTAAAAATTTTGTCAATAACTACTACTTTAAATAAGTTATGAGTCTCTATAGAATTAATGGAAGGAGCTTCATTCCCCATGAGAATATTTTCACTCTAGGCCTTAGCTTGTAACCAATACCTGCAGAAAAAGTTAAATATATCATGGCATCAAAATCTAACCTCCAAATATTAAAAAAGCATCTAACTTAATTTATTTCATAACATACATAAGCAATTGAATTACCGTTCTTCTCAAACTAATTCTTGCGTTTCGGACATTCCTTCTTCAAGTGTCCCTTCTCTTTGCAAAAGAAGCACTTCAGATTTCCATGATTTGGTGATTTCTTTACCTTTTGTTTCCCTTCCATTGGTCCTTTTCCTTTATAACCTTGTGATCCTAAGTGAACCAATAGCAATCCTTTTCTATTTAATCGTTCCTCCTCTTGAACACACATAACAATGAGTTCATCTATGGTCCATTTCTCCTTATTTGTGTTATAGCTAATTTTAAATGGACCAAATTGAGAAGGAAGAGAATTGAGAACGAATTGCACCAAAAAGGATTCTGAAATTGCCATATCCATCGATTTAAGTTGTTCTGCCATATCAGCCATTTCCATAATGTGCTCACGCACGCCACTAGTCCCATTATATTTCTTAGTCGTAAACTTTTCCATGAGCGTACCTATTGATGGCTTATCAAAAGCCTTGAATTGTTGCTCAACAGATGCCAAGAACTCTCTTGCTCGAGTAGAATCTGGTATTAATTTGCCGATGTTCTTAGCAATCTTAAACTTCATGATCATGAAGCTCAAGCGGTTGGAGTGTTCCCAACTAGCATAGTTGGAGCATTCTTCCAAAGGTTCATCAATTCTGAAACACAAATCCAAACCCAAACATCCCAAAGTGACTTGTAGTTGCTCCTTCCATTCACTGAAATTCGAACCATTCAACTCAGGAATGCTGGACATATGGTCTGAAAGAGAATCTGGAGTAATAGCTTGAGAAAAAAAAAAAGGTTACAAGTCAATAAATATTGTGACAACTATGTGAAAACCTAAAACATAATTCACTTTGTTTATCCTTTGGCCTTGAATATGATGTGCTACCATTAACCTAAAAGTGATAATTTTCTTTTGTTCTCTTACAGCTTATAAGTGATAAATAATATTAAAATTGTCTTTAAGTATCTTCACCAAAATGTTAACACCTTTGGGAATTAGTAGATTTTGAAAAAGCGCAGTCCAATGCAAAAGCATCCCCCGTTCATTCTAGATTTGGGGAAAGACCACACCCCAAAAGGTCTGATGTAGACAACCTACTCTAATGCTAGCATTAGTGGCTACTTCCGCAGCTCAAACCCGTGGCACATCGAGACATCTTAATCGTTGGCCGTTGCTTCATTTTACTAATTCTATGTTGCTCAGACTCTTCAACAATATCGATAGGTGTGTATCAGATACTCCAATAATATTACATTTTTAGAGGATCCGACATTGGTGCGACAACATTTTTGGAAAGTCTGAGCAACATAAGCTCCAAGGCATCTCTATTGATTTGACACCTTTCTAGTTGTAGTTGATTTTAGCCTACTTGAGCTACCCATAATTGTCTTTTATGGGTTTACATTCAACACAAGGACATAAAATCTTACACCAACTGCTATGTGAAGCAAGCTCATGTTATCTTAATGGCAATGAAACATTTCTAAGTCCATTTGGGACCAAAATGCTCAAACAAGTCACGAACCCAAAAATTCAGGACTTTCACGAAATGTAACAAACTCAAGACAAGTAAAAGTCTCACCTTTAGATGAAGATGGCAATACAATAACATTCATAGTTGTATTGTTGGGTGGAAGTTGCAAGCTGAGAGGATAAAGCTTCCCATTCAAAGGGCTTTTCGTACACACAATAATTTCTTCAAGCCCTGTTGCATCCGCCAGTGTCTTAGTTAGCTCCTCAACAGTATTTCCTTCAAAAGTTATGCAACGTTCCTCCATTTTCTCATCAATTTCTCCAAATTCATCAGCAATATAGTAAAATATAAACCTCCCATCTCCCAACTTAGCTGAAGAATCACTTGACTGCAAGACAAATGGAAGAAAATTGAGTACCATAACAAAATCACTGAATTCAGTCTAGAGGTGGCAAAACATGGCGTAGATCAAATCTGGGCAAGTCAAAACGGATCAAATCAATTATTTGGGTCATGATCCAACTAGTCCAGAATTTTGTTGGATCATTATAGGTTGAATCAAGATGGGTTAAATAACGGGTCAAACCCAACCCGTCCAACCTCCTTTTTTTGTGGAAAAAAAAGAGTGAAAGCTAGTATGTTTGTGAAGAAATTAAGCCCATAAGGTGATGGTCAAAGATCATATAAGGAGACACACAATATTGTGGGACAATTAACACCCCTCCAGACTTGCCAAGCCAATTTGTGCGTTGACAACATAATACAGACGTGCAACATTGGGACACACAATAACCTGGGATCGACTCTAATTGGTCTAACTCAACAATAAAAGTTAGCTCATAAGAAGAGAATTGTCGAAACAAATAACTTATCCCTCAATCAATGTGGGACACTTGACAGTATCCTTCTTAAATTCTTTCAAACTTGTATAATCTCCAAAACTGATTTTTGTAAGTTTGTCTTTAACTTGCATTTTGAACCACTGCATATATTATTTTAACTCAATAATCTGATGATTCATTGCAACTTCAACCTGTTGGCAAGTACATTCAAAACTTTGAAAGCTTAAATGAATTACCAAAAAGATAAGTTGATTTTGTCAGCTCAAGAATTCACATTCCAAGTAAAGTTGGAAACTTCAGTACCTCTTGTCTAGAAAAGCTGGATGATTCCAAGGAAACAGAGGGAGATGTAGATTCAGAAGCACATGAATCTGAAGGAAGACCCAATGGTGATGGCCTCTTAGGAACAACAGAGGAATCACCCAAGAACTCAACAACATGAACATCCCAAAGTACCCAATCTTGTGTAGCCGTCTGATGAGGAATATCATGAGTCACAGTGTTTTTCCATGGAAGAATTCCACCATTACCCCTCAAAAATTGCCCATATCGAGTCCGAAGCTTCACTTGATTCCCTTCTCTGATAGGTTCCCATTCGATTGAAGAATCAAGTCGATTAGGCAGAGTCTGCAGGACTTTCCGACCAGTCATACCAAAAAGAGAAGACTGATTTGATGCTGTGAGGTATTTGCCATAAAAGCTTTTTAGGCGGATAACATTGTCTGTTTTCTCAACGAACTCGACAGTCCATTTTGCATTTTGTGAAGCGCCGTTACGGTCTTGGATGACGGATTCTCCGTCTTCCAAAGCTGTTAAGTACTTGTAATGGCGACTCTGTAGACGAACAGCTTTTGCTTTTTGGAAAAGCTCCATTGCTGGTCTTCTAGTTAGAGGACTCTGTCACAAAACAAAAAATGTTTAACTAACTCTTTTCATTTTGTTCTTTATAATTGATAAAACGATTAACAGCACAAAGTTTAAGTATTAAAAAAAAGACTTTTAGAGTTTGTGACTCTGGGAAAGAGTGATAAGAATAATGTAGACATAAAGAACACAATAAGAGTGAAGGAGAACCAATTTGGATTTATGCCTAGTAAAGTTACCACAGTATCTATATTCTTACTAAGAAGATTAGATGAAATCTATCACGAAAAGAAAGAAAGACATAGGTATGGTGCTTATTGATCTAAAGAAAGCATATGGTAGTGTCACACTAGGTCCCTTGGTAGGTGTCGGAGAAGAAAAGAATATGTATGTTAAATGTATAAATGCCATAAAGGATATGAATGAAGGAGCCGTCACTAGCATGAAAACATTGATTAGTGATACATAGGATTTTTGAATTGGCATTTCGTCCCTACTTGTTTACATGTTTACAGGGGCTATGGACAGGCTAACCAACACAATACAATTGAGGAGGTTAATACAATTGTGTTATTTGCTAATGATATTGTGTTAATTGATGAAACTAGCGAGGGTGTGAACCAAAAGTTTGAACCATGGAGAAGCACATTAGACAATAAGGATTTTCGAGTAAGTAGAAATACAACTGAATACATGCATTTCAGATTAGTTAGCATGAGATGAGAGAAGTTGATAAGAGACTAGATGGGATTGCAGCGTCTAAATGCAAACAATTTAGATATCTAGGTTTCTATAGAACTCTTTCTTCTTCACGGGTCATGAGTATAGTTAAACTTATTATAGCAACATACTCACTGAAATTCCATAAATAGGGTTTGGAGAGTTGTGAAGTGAACGTAAACACAACCTCGTGAAGGTAGAGAGACTGTTTTTGGAAGACTCTCAACTCAAACATGACAAATCAAGTAGTTATTAATAGAAAAAACTGCATTAGAAGAACTAATATTACCTTAGGTGAGAAAGAGAGACTTGAATGCATAGACATTGGAGAACACAAATCCAAGGTAGAAAGTTCATCAGAAACCGACGAAAAATTGGAAACCATCGTCAAATAATCCGTCAACGGCTCATCTTCCGGCACATCGACAGGTTCAACATTCCACAAAATCCAATTGTGTGTAGTAGCACTATAAGGACTATCATGAGTAACTCTATTGCTCCATCTTAGTGTCCCTCCACTTGCACTCAAAAATTTTCCTCCATAACCTCTTAACTTCACTTGAAATCCATACCTTAATGGTTCCCACATAATCCTCACATCCTCCATATTTTCCGGTGATGTTTGAAGAACCTTCTTTTCTCCTGCCAAAAATGAGACCTAACATTAATGACGGATTCAAGATTTTAAGTTAATGACTTCGGAATTTTCTGAGCTCGCTATTTATTCGATTTTGGACCACAATAGCAAAACATAGACAATAACTACTATTTGAGGATAGATTTTCGACTCGTATGGAGCTTTTATTACTTTCTTATCATTAGTAATAATATCGATAGTGTAGATAAACTAAATTATTCAAAAGATATCTATCTATATGTAACTTTTCGTAAAAAATAGGATCTGATAATCTTGAAAAATGAAAACAAGACAAGTTATCTGTCATAACAAGTAATTAAATGTGACTTTGATAGTCTAATATATATATACACACACACTTCATTCCAATTTACGCGAAACTTTTCATTTCGCGGGAGTTAATTTGAACCAATCTTTTAAATCATAAATTGAATTAAAATTTAGATATTCAAAAACTATACCAGAAGTACTATAAGTTACAACACCTGTGAGGCTCAGAAGGAACGGCTCGTCAGAAGCTGTGAGGTACATGCCTGAGCTACTTCTCAGCCGTATAAGGTGGCTGTTTTCAGGGTCAGCAACTTCCACCAGCCACCGCGCTTTTCTCGACGAGCCGTTTCGGCTTTGCCGGATTGTTCTCTGATCATCATCAGCTACTAAGTATCTGTTTAAATGACTTCTAAATCTTACTGCTTTAGCATCATAAAACAGCTCCATTAGTACTAAACTTTTGTTAATTATGGATTAAGTAAGCAATGGGATATCAAATATATATAGAAAAGGAAAAAATATTACTAATCATGATATCACTTTTAAGAAGAAAAAGATAGCTTTTGTTTGAATTTAATATAATATATATTTGTATAATGTATTAATCATGTGTTGAATTTAATATATATATATTGTTAAGTCTTCTTTCTATAAAAAAAAATAATTTATTTAATTGGTTACTAATAGTGGATAGTCAAATTTAAAACAAATTACTATAATATTTCTAGTCATTTACCAAGATTCTATTTGACCAAGATTTTGAAAATTAAGTTAAAAAGTGTTTATCTTCTTAATTTGAAAATTAGTTATTTCACAGAGTTAAGGTGTTTGACCAAGCTTTTAGAAGGAACGAAATCAGTATTTTAAATATATATTTTTTTCGTAGAAGTACTTTTAAAATCTTAGTCAAAGCACTTTTAAAATCTTGGTCAAGTACAAATTACTGCTATAATATTGACGAAAGGAATTTTCAAATTAATATATAAATAACTAGTCTCCAAAAAAGTATTATCTTAAAAAATATTTTATCAAAATTCTTTTGTCGTAATTTACAGATTTTAATTAACTACTTAATTACTTTCTATTGTATTATTAAAGAAAATAATACTTGTAATAAAAGATATGAATCTAAGTTATATGCACCTTTGGTCATATTTTAAGTGATTTGATTTCAAATATATATAATTTTTTACGTCATTATATAGAATTTAAATAAAATCTTTAACGCTTTATTACTAACAAACATATATAAGGTTGACTTTTTTTCAGTCTGATCGCAATCGATTCTATGATTGAAGAGCAAATGTGTTATTTATAAAGATTCTTCTCAAATTATATTTATGAAACTAAATTGAATATGTTATTGTTATTATCGTCGTTATTATATAAAATTTATGAAATTAAAGATCATGACTAATGCTTGAGCTCCTCAAAGGGGTGGGAAATGATGGGATATATACAAATATATGAAAAAATAAGTCATGGAATTAGTAAAACTAATTAAATTAAAATATAGACTTTTGATTTCATTGAAAGAACAAATTAAATTCTTAATTATTGTCTGAATCATGGTGTAAAAGGGCAAAAAAATTGGTGTAATTATCCACGCCTTTGAAAATGATGTGAGGGAATTAATTAGTCATTAGAAAATAAATAAATAAATAAAAAATGAGAAAGAATGTTTTAGGTAATATAAACTTTAATTATTGATATGATCACTTAGTTGCTTTTTTTAAAGTAGATGGTTGTTACGTATCGTTTTATAATGTATTATTATATTATATCGTTTTAATGAATATAATATTTGATAAATTGTATTATTTCTGATCACTTCATAATGTCATGCACCAATATTTTGAAGAATAAACTTAGTATTGCAAAAAAAAGAGGGGAGTGGGGTGGGGAGTTTACGAGATATAGTTATTATTAAAAAAAAGGTCAGGTAAAAGACAAAACGTGAGTATTAATAAGGACAAGATGAAGTAGTAACTGCGACCAAACCAAATTAATCGTTATATAAAATGATACTTTCCGTTATTTATTATTACATAATGATGAATTTAATTAATGATATAACACAATTAAATTTAGATAACAATCAAAATAAATATTATGTCTAAGTAATAATAGGTAACAAACACCGAAACAAGGTGTTAATTATAATCATTTTGTACTTAGATGATCCGATTAATTTAGGTTCACACCGTATATACTTTATTATCATTTTATGATGCATTATCATATTGTATCGTATCGTATTGTATCATTTTGATGAATATAATATTTGATAGATTTTATTATTTTTCATCACTTCGTAATGTCATGCAGTAATAATTTGAACTTTGAAGAATAAACTTAGTATTACAAAAGAAAAAAGAAAGTAGGATATGAGATATAGTTACTATTAATAAAAAACCAGATAAAAGATAAAATGTGAGTTTTAATAAGGATGAGTGAGAAAGTTACGATGTGAACACACCAAATCAATCGTTATATAAATAACATTTTTCGTTGTTTATCATTATATAACGATGAATTTAATTAATGATACAATACAATTAAAAATAACAATCAAAATAAACGTTATATCTAAACTAACAATTGGTAACAACTACCCAAACAAGATGTTAATTTTAATCATCTTGTATTTAGATTATATGATTAATTTAAATTCACACTATATATAATTTATTAAAAAAAACTCTCTATTAATAATTTCTTTATTATCAAGATAAAACTCGATTTCTCTGATTAAAGTGTAGTAAATAAAGACCTAATAAAAAAGATTAATATAAACAATTTCAGGATCAGACCCCATAAAAAAGAAATTGATTAATTAAGGTCTATAAGTTAAAGTTGATCCAGCCAATTTTAAGAAGAGCCCACAAAAAATAATTAGTTAAGGTCTTTTTAATATAACAAATTTTAAAAAGAAAATTTTTTAGTAAAATTATGTTGGAAACATTAAATTACTCCTTTTTATATTTAGGTATCTTTTGTTACATTAAATCTTAATCAGTTAATTATTTAACTTTTAATTATTCAACTTGAAATTATTACTTTATGTATTAAAAAACTATTAACATATCTATGTATAAGCAATTGAATTGATTTTCTTGTCTTTGTCGTTTCACAATAACTAAACTATTGCATCAAACTAATAGTATTTATTTAATGTTGTTTACATGAATATAGTATTTGTTTAATGACAAGTAATATTTATATACAATTTTTAAATTGACACGTCACATACTTGTAAAGCACGTACACTGAACTAATTTAGATATAAAAGTCAAGAAATTAAAATACTTAGGTGTTTGTTTTTAATTCTTTAACTTTTTTTCATATGCCTTTGATTAATAATAATGATTTTATTATATAGTTAAGAGCAATGTTTTGCTAATTATTTGTATGAAATATTAAGGATCTGTTTGAAAAGTCACAGACTTAAATAAAGCACAGTACAAAATCTTGACTTGTCACAAGCAGCAATCCAATATGAATATACGACTATACGAGCAAGGAGGTCATCGTTGGATTAATTAGTCTATCAATATGATCAAAATATATATATATATCGAGCCAATAAGAAGTTACTGAGTTTAATCTTTTATGATACTCTGTCCATTTATTGATAACTTATTAGTATCCTTTTTGATACTCTGTCGGTATATTAATATCCTATCGGTATATTCTGTGATACTTCACCGGTATATTGATACCCTATTGATATCATATAGGATTGAACTCTTTTTTTAAGAAATAAATAAGAAACAATTAGGAGAAAATTATTAAAGTCACAATCTTATTTATTTAATTCTAAATTAGTAGAAAATATATTATTTGTGATATTCCATCAGTATATTGATACCATATCGATATCATATAAGATTGAGTTTAATCCTTTATGATATTTTGTCCGTATATTGATACCCTATCGATATCTTCTATGATACTCCGTCAATATATTGATACCCTATTAGTATCCTATGTGATACTTTGTCTATTGATACCCGTGCGTGCAAATATCAGTGTGTGATTCTTAAAATAAATCTATGTCATTTTAAAATAAAATAAAAAAAGTATGAAAGTAATGACACATTTAAAGATAAATATTTTCTTCTTTTTGAGATAAATAAATTTAATATTCTAGATCCACCTACGATGGGAATGGGTCCTGTACCTTAAAAGATTAATTAAACTTGGCAAGATTTAGAATTAAATAGGGTCTATATATAATTTATTTATGTTTGCTTGGCAAGATTTAGAATTAAATAGGGTCTATATATAATTTATTTATGTTTGTAAGACTTTTCATCAAATATAAAAAGATTAGTCGTAAATTATTACTTTTGTGAGCTGTGGTAGTTTAACTATACTATCTGTTCTGCGATGACACGCACATCTACTTGTTTAATTTTATATAAATTTAAATATTTATTTGTGTATATCTAAAATTGAAGACCGTAAATAATATTTGAGAAGTTAACAAACACATTTAGCTGTTGTGGGACCATTTATTCATGTTAAGCACAAGGTGACCCTAAAGTATGTAACTAGCAAACATCTAGTCGTAATTACAGTTTAAGTTTTACATAATTCGCGCAATTTATACAAACGTTATGCGCGATTATACAAAAGATGCATGCAAATCAAATTATATAGCGAAATATACAAACATTGTGAATTGTATAACGAATTATACAAACATTGTGCACGAATTGTATAGCGAAATACACAAACGCTATACAAAAATTGTGAATTGTATAGCGAATTATACAAACGTTGCTATAATACATTACCCAAACTGTTAGTATGGAGCAATACTAAGATATTTTTGAGTGGCTAGATGGGAAATCTAAAATTTTATGTCAAACACTTGTATAATGAAACCAAAAAATCCACCAGATTCCTTCAATTTTCACTTATTCTGTGGAATAGTATGATGATATTAACATCAAGAGCAGATATTCTAACTATTATACATCTCTCTCAGGTCTCAGCACTCAAAACCTTATATACAAATGCTTAATAAACAAAAGAGATATACGTTGAGACGACGTCCATCTTTTACTGATACAAAAATCCATCTACTGCAACAATCCGCCTTTAAGTGCTCCGCGAGTTGACCTATAATGGGGGCATCCTCGGTTTTGCAGTATCTGCAGCATCTGATACACACCAGAAGAAGAAGTTTAACTCGTTAGCAAAAAAGTCGAATTCAAGTACAGCAAGATTAGCTTCATTGTGTATAGGATGATGAGATCAGGTGGTAATATTAGTATCAATCGGCTAGAGAATACAAGGAATACTCTCAAACTAAGCACTCGTCTCATCAATTGATACCCCCTCGAAAATGAGCATTTGAGCCATCAATTGACAGCCAAATTGATGCAACACAGTAAGCATAAGACGAGCTTTGAGTAAAGGGGAAAGGCTAGTGCACTAAAGCGGTACAGGGAAGGAGCTTTATTGCACCATGCTCGCTCCATTACTCAAAGCTCGTCTTATGCTTTACTATGTTGCATCAATTTGAGTAAGTTGCTTAGTTGTCTATGTGACGTTGGTTAGAAGGCAATAAGGGGCTGGAATTGTGAGGCTTTATTCAAGAACAGAGGCATGGATGACTCAACGAGACTTTAAAGATTTGGTTAATACTCCTGTACAAGAACCTCAAGTTATTTTGATTACCATAAACATAATAAGCGCGTTATGAACTAAAATTCTTAAAAAACAAAACCATGGACCTAAAAATTCAAACTTGCACAAAACGATACCAAGTTCAAGACAAGTAGAGCAATAAAAGTCTCACCTTTAGATGAAGATGGCAAAATAATGACGTTCATATCTGCATTGTTGGGAGGAAGCTGCAAACGGAGAGGATAAAGCTTCCCATTCAAAGGACTCCGAGTACACACAGTAATATCCTCAAGCCCAGTTTCCTCCTCCAATCTCTTCTTTAGATCCTCAACACTATTTCCTTTGAAAGTTATGCGCAGTCCCTCTGTTCCTTCGTCAATTTCTCCAAATTCATCCGTAATGTGATAATATATAAGCCTTCCATCTGCCAACTTAGGTGGCGAACTAACAAATGAATCATTTGACTGCCAAAAGAAAAAAACAGTTAACTGAGTATCATATCAAAATAATTATTAAAATTCACATCCCAAATTAACAAGTTCAACCAACACTTCTATCTATCGATTGTAGCAAGCAATAAACTAACCTGACTCCAAACGAATATTAATACTAATCATCATCCAAAAGGGTAACAAATACTCATTAGTTGAGTGATTATCTGAAAAATCAACTCTCTATTTGTCCATAACCATAAGGAGACTCCAAACTAAAAAGTAAGGAGCCTAATTTTAAAGCACAACTAGAGAGACAAATTTAAACAGGCAGATGAACTCCATCCATTCCACGCCGGAGCTTTCTTAGGCCTTAAGAACAAAGAGAAGTGTTCAAGGACTAATAATCCCAGGATTCCTAGCTATACCACATCCATTGTTCGTACAATATTAGCTAATTCCACAGGATACCTGTCACCTCCCTCATTTGGGAAGAATCAATCACCTAGTAACTTCTTTTATTTATGTTAGTCATTGAACATGAGAGTACAAGATCTCTTATCCTCTTACACAATGATCAAAGTAAAATGACCTTTTTCAAATCTCTCAAGTGTAACTGAAAAAAGTTTGAAAGTGGCCTACAAAACCAATTTTTCCTGAAACAACCCCTTTATAAAGTCAATCAACTACAGTACAAGACATTTGCTAATGGCAGCTATATCAATGGTTCCAATATAACTTATGGGCAAAATTAAGATACACCATGGGTTCAAAATTCAAACTTTTTTGCAAAAAAATCATTGAACTTAAAGATCAAAAATTAGAAAATTTGAAGTAGTACCTCTTGTCTAGAAAAACTGAGAGATTTTGAAGAACCAGTTGTGGTAGTAGTCGGAGAACTAGATTCAGAAACAAAGGAATCTGAATTAGCACCCACTGCCGTCGCCGGCGTCTCCTTCGCCGGCGCCGGCGCCGAATGAGGCAAGATTTCAACAACTTGAACATCCCAAAGAACCCATTCTTGAGTTTTAGTCCTCTGAGGAATATCATGAGTAACAGAATTTCTCCATGGAGGAAGACCCCCATTTCCTCTCAAAAACTGTCCATATCTCGTCCTTAGCTTAACTTGTTGTCCTTCTCTAATGGGTTCCCATTCAACTGAAGAATCAAGACGATTAGGCAAAGTTTGAAGAACTTTCCGACCAGTCATACCCAGAAGAAACGGCTGATTTGAAGCTGTTAAGTATTTGCCATAACAACTCTTCAATCGAATAACGTTTTCCGTTTTTTCAACGAATTCAACTGTCCATTTTGCGTTTTTTGAAGCCCCATTACGATCTTGAGTTACTGATTCTTCATCTTCTTCAGCTGTTAAGTACTTTTCATGATGACTCTGTAAACGAACAACTTTTGCTTTGTGGAATAGCTCCATTGCTGATCTCTTTGGTGAAGAATTCTGTCAAAAAATTGATGAAATTATGAGAATTTGAGATGATTTAGAACTTGGGGAGTTGGGGTTGAAAAAAAATTGAATTTTTTTAGAGTATTTTTATAGTAATTAGGAGGAAATGATGAAGAATTTTTTTCTTGAAATGATGACAGACAGTGGACGACAGCCATGTTAAACGGGACGACACGCTTTAAGACAAAGCGCGTTATATGTTTGACACGTGAGAAAATCAATGCTCACACGTGAGAAATATAGACTTTTTGTTTTTTACTAATTGAAGTTTTTCTAATTTTAGACATGGTTAAAATTGAACCCCAAAAAAGATATTTTCTCATCAACAGAGGATTAATTAATTATTTTTCAATTTTGTTCTTAATATTAATTACTCTAGAATTAAGAGGCATATATATAGATAAAAGTTTAATTATACACTCCTAATTTTTTTTCTTAAGAGTTGTCAAATCTTATCCTGAAAAATAAATTGGAACGGAGGGAATAGTTTTTTTTTCCTTCATATTTTGGTTAAATTATTAAAATAATTATAGTTAATTTTTTTTATATTAATTGATTGGTGAGGGTACAAAAATAGTAAATTAGCCTAACAAAATATCTACTATAAATAGATTGAACTATTTAAATAATGTAACAAAATTTTATATTTTTAATATATATAACTTAATTTAATTCTCTATGATGAAGGTTCTAGGTTACTTCCCCCTTGATCTAACTTTATCTTGTGAGACTTTAGGTGAGAAGCTTTGACTTTTAATACTTAAAATTTCCTTTTATTTGAATTGTATTAATCTAAAAATTGACCTATAACATGTTTACAATCTAATATAACATAAAGAAAAATATTAGGTTCACAAATTGTTATGAAGATACCTATATGATACTTCCTATTTTTCTACTTATTTTTCTGTATAAATATTTGTATTAAAGTTTAATTAATTTAAATTTATACATTATAAAATCTATTTCTACAGGAAATACTTTTAATATAATTTTTATTATTTTCATAACTCGAATCTGAAATTTCTAACTAAAAATACAGGTAAGAATCCTAAACATTTTATGACGGTCGGTCGATCTATTTTTCTAGCCAGTCTAGAGGGTAATCATTTATCCTCTTTCTAGTCAATCAAGTTATTCTCTCCGTTTATCTTTACTTGGCTCCTATACTATTTTAGGATGTCTAACAATACTTGTTCAGTTTATGAAATCTAGAGATAATTTTACACTTAGTTCCTAATTTACCCTTCTTGTCATTAATTATGTTCATTTTCCTATTACATTTTTCAAAACATTGTATTAATTATATTCAAAGGGTAATTTGATAAAATTATCCCTATTATTTACTATTCATTAATCTTTGTGTCAAATTAATAGGGGTCAAGTAAAGATGAACGGAGGGAGTAATAGCACACAAATAGATTCTACTTCAATCTTTAATTTTTAAGACTTTATAATTTGTAATTGGTCAAGTTTTCTAAGGTTAAAAATGTTTTATTTTAGGAAGTTGATTTAGTTAAGCTTTGAGGAAAAACATAATTTTTTATATTAGTAAAAATTGTTTTCGAAAAAGTATTTTGAAATGATTACCGAACGCAAATAGTTCTAGCAGGGATGTACATCCATCGATTCAGTTCAGTTTTATAAATTATCGATTCGATCTATTAGTTTTCGATTTTAAAATATGTTAAATTAATAAAATATTTTTTATCGGTTTTCGATTTATCAATTTTAAGTCCTTAATGGTTCAGTTTTTTATTTACTCAATAAAGATAGATGATAATGAGAATTTGCATTAATAAAAATAGATAGAGTACGAAACAATAAAGACTAAATACTAAAATAGGTAAATAACCACTTAAGTACGATAAAGATTAAAATAGGTAAAGTACTACTATAGTGTCATATTACTATTAAATTACTAATATTTAATATTACGAAGGGGTAAAAGAGTAAATTATTATAATCTTATTGGGTTATCGGTTTACCCAATAACCCAATAGTAAAAACCGATATCGAACCGATAACCTAATAATTTTTTTCAAAATCATTAAAAATCTGATAACCTAATAACTCAATAACAATAAACTAATAACGTTTTTATCGATTAGATTTATTGGTCGATTTGAATTTTGTACACCCCTAGAAAAAAATATGTAATAATTGATTAGTCAAAATAAACTACAGTTCTCTAAAAATAATTTTTTGAAAAACATTTTTGATTAACAAAATTTTAAAATATTTTTTTAAAATTTTACCCAAATTAAGCATGAATTTTGGATCCTACAATTCTGTTTAGAAATTGGATGTAGTTGGTTTTATTAAGCATTTTGGATAATTTTGGATAAGATTTTATTTGAAAAGAAAGATTTTCCCTTTACCAACAACCTACATTCCAATGATTCTAGTAAGATATTGAGATTTTTATATTCTTAACTAAAAAATTTTAATTCGAATTTAAGTTCTAAAAATGATAAAAATCATGTTGAAAACATCGCTTTCAAAAATATAAGATTGAAATTCACGTTAATTTTATCTTCAAAGAGTAAAAAGAAGTGACTTGTTCAATACACTATACTAGTGATATTTACTTAATTAACTACTTCCTCCGTCTCATTTTATGTGACACTCTTTGACTTGACGCGGTGTTTAAAACAAGTAAGATTTTTAAAATTTATGCTCTAAAATCATTCTGAGATATTTGTGTGATTGAGAATCATTTTATTAAGGGTAAAAACGAAATTTTAAGGTTAAATTATTTTCAATTAGATTAAAATAATATTCTTTTTGGAACGAACCAAAAAGGAAATAGTGTCATATAAAACGAGACAGAAGGAGTAGTTGTTGAGCTAGCAATAATAACTAAGAATATGCTTTCTTTCTCTTTCTCAACTTCCTTATATTAACCACTTAATTATGTTCATATATGGGCATGAAACATAAACTCCTACAAAAAAATATTTATTTGCCTAATTAGTAATTAGTCATTCCCATTTAGCTAATAAATCCATGAGCTATTAGCACTAAACACAAAGTATATGCTAGTATATTAATTATCAAAATTATGTGATGAATGGATATCTTTATATTCTCAATTAGAAGATTTGAATATTAATTTTTTTGTGAAATAACGTGAATTTCAATTAATCAAGCAACTTATTTATTTAGTAATTATAAATTGCAATAATGACGTAATAAAGCAATAAGATAAGAGACCAAGAAAGATGACACAACTAACAAACATACCTTAGCCATCCTAGGTGAGAAAGAAAAACTTGAATGAACAGATACTGGAGATCCCAAATCCAAGCTTGAAAGCTCATCAGAAATCGATGAAAAACTTGAAACCATTGTTAAATAATCCGTCAACAACTCATTTTCTGGCACATCGATAGGTTCAACGTTCCACAAAATCCAATTTTGTGTGCTACCACTATAAGGATTATCATGTGTCACTTTATTTCTCCATGGTGGTGTCCCTCCATTTGCACGTAAATATTTTCCTCCAAAACCCCTCAATTTTACTAGAAATCCATCCCTTATTACCTCCCACTCTATTGGCAAGTTCTCAGTATTTTCAGGCAAAGTTTGAAGAACCTATTAAAAAATATAATAAAATTATAAAATAATATATATAACTTTTAAATAAAATAGTTGCCCAATTAAACATGATAATTCATATTTGATCCAAAAGAACATGTCATCCTACGAACTAGTAGCGAAATCAGAATTTCACGTAATAAAATTTAAAGACAAAAAAAAGAACTCGCAATTAAAACTAAACCTAATTTTTAAATCTCTTTATTATTGAATTATTCTTTTGAGAGTTACTTCGGAAATAAAAAGTGATGAAATATTATCTCAACCTCAATAAAATATAATCGAGTAAAGTATAACTTGGTGATCAGACGACATATGAATAAAACTTCAAAAAGATTTAACTGTTTTCGACAAACAGATATAATTAATTACTATAACTTGGCTTACCTTTTTTCCGGTCATACCAAGAAGAAACGGCTCGTCGGAAGCCGTGAGATACTTGCCGGAGCCACTTTTGAGCCGTATAAAGTGGCTGTTTTCGGGGTCGACAAGCTCAACGAGCCACCGTGCTTTTCTTGATGAGCCGTTTCGGCTTTGTCGGATATTTTGTTGATCATCATCGGCTACGAGGTATTTGTCCAGATGACTTTTTAATCTTACAACCTTAGCTTTGTAGAAAAATTCCATTAATAAATATGGAATTAAGTAAAAATTTTGGAGAGGAATAATAATAATAATAATAATGGATTTAAAGGAAAAGGGGTTAGGAATCAAATATGGAAGAATTAAATAATTTGTTTATATAAGGGGAGAAAAGATAGGTTTTGTTTGATGGTCTTTGTATTCTTTGTTGAAGTGATTAAGCAAGATACCTTAGGGACAAAAAAGTCAATTTCATAGTATTTATTATTGTAAAATAATGTATTATATGGTAGACTCCTATTCATTTTATATATTTTTCTTATATATAGCAATTTATGAATAGTCAAACTTTGATTATTTTGTTAAATATTAATACATAATATGTAGGAATTAAGATAAATTGTCAATTTTTTCTTTTATCTTGAGAGAAATAGCCGAGTTAAATCATATTTACTATAATTAATTTAGAGGTGGCAAAATTAAGTCTAACTCGTTGATGTTTGGGCGGATTAATAACCCGTCTATTTATTAGTTCAATCCATCTCAACCCAACCCATTTAAAATTGGGTTGATATGCAATCCGAATTGACTCAAGAGATTGATCTTGTTAAAATATTTTTATAACATTTTTTAATTTGATATGTTGTATATAGTCATAATAAAGAAAAATATAATTTAATTAAATTCTAAAATATTGAAAAAGAACAAATAAATAAGTAAAATTTGGGTCGGATTGAATTTTGACCCGCTCTATAATCCGTTACTCAACCCGTTTTGACCCAACCCACTTTGATCCGAGCAAATTTGGGTCGGGTTGGGTCTTGACTCGTTTATTGTCTTGACCCATTATAACTCGCTCAAATTTAATCCAATCCGCTCAATTATCACCCCTAAATTGTATATTAAGTGATCTATATTTTTTTTGGCACATGAATGAATTTTATAACTTTGAGCTAAAATTAAATTATTAGGAGTATTTTAGTTATTCAATTAGGTAATTATGATTAGTGTAAAGATTATGGCTAATGGTTGAGTTCCACATAATGATGGAGATGTGAATAAGAAAATAAGAGAGTGAAGGGAGACCGTTGAATTCATTAAATAATGAAATTTCGAGGAAAAAGATTGGTAGTACTCATCCACGCGTTTAAAAGGGGAAAACAAAAAGAAGAAGCTTCTACGGGAAAATTACACTCGGAGACATTAAACTTAAAAAATTACAAAAAAAGTAGCTTTTATTGTATAAATATATATAGTCGGTGTATATTTATGTATCATAATGTATATTTTATGTATATCTCATGTATAAGTAATATACATTGTATAGAAGTCTATACTTTCTATAACTTTTGACAAATCATATTATATAGTCATGTATAGTTTCGGTGATTTTGGGCTATTTTTTATGTAAATAAAACATGGACTACTTTTTTTTGTAAACATTTTACTTTTTTGTGTATATATGTAATTTCCCCTAATATATTTCCATCATTTTTATTTATCACATCAAATTAGATTTTGAACCTAATTCACGCTTCGAAAATTAATTAGCTCAAAGAAAAAGTCAAGTCTCGTCCTATTAAAGAAGAGAAAAGTATTAAAAATACTCTTAAACTTAACACAAATTATTAGTTTCATCTCTGAATTATTGATAGTGTTAAAAACACTCATTTACTTGACCAACTGAACTTAAATATACCTTTGATCTTGTAACAAAAGTGAAATACACCCCTAAATTCTTTCAAAGTTAAGGGATGTTTTTAACATTTGTGATAGTTCGGGGGTATATTTTAGTTTAGTTACTCAAGTAGAAAGGTATTTTTAAAACTGTCAATGGTTCTAGGATGAAACTAATAACTTGCACCAAATTTAGGAGTGTTTTTAATAGTTTTTTCACTAAAGAATCCTATAATTTCATCTCTTGTCTAAGTAAGGGATATTTTCATCCGAAGGATCATATCAGATAAGTCTGACTTTGATATCAACATATTAAGTTATATTTTGAATTTAGCTCATACCTAAAAAATTAGCTCAAAAAGAGAAAGACTCTAGAAATTTCATTCCCTATCTATGTGGAATTCATTCTATTTACTAGTTTGTCTTAGTCAGATTCTCAATTTTAATTTAAAAATATATGTAATATACTAAGATATTTTTTGAAATTTGTAATTTTAAATATGTTGAATAAGATATTGATCGTAATATAAAAAGTTAATACTACTAAATATTAAAATAAATTTTTTTATAAAAAATTAAACAAATAAATTGAAGGGTACTAACTTGAATTTAATATAGTGAAAATATGATATAGCTTTCATTGTATTTGTACATTTTTTATTTTTTTTAGTATTAATACATTGTGTGGTCCTTAAAAAGGATCTTAATTCTTTTATTTTTTTGGTCCTATTCATTGTATACTTAAAAGAAAAATTGTGCATGTATATAAACAAAAAAGACTCCACTTCCAAGATATATACAATCCAGCCAATAAAGATTTTTGAATATAAAAAGTGAAGGATGAAAAACACATTTAAGGTATCGTGATTTAATATTAAAAATAATTTTAAAAATTACGAAGTAAAAAACGAATGGATGGCGTCTCTCTAAAAAAAATGATGTCATTTGTGAAGATGTTCGTTGTTTATTCTTCAGTAAAAAATGATGGATATTGACTCTATATTCATCATTTTTTGATGAATTTTTTCGTCCAATATATATTTTAGTATGTAGAGTGTTGTTCATCGCTTTTAATTAAAATAATAATTTGTAAATGAAGTAATAACGACGTCATTTGTTGTTTTTAATTAATTTTTTTTTTCAAAAGCGAGGGACGATATCGTTTAGTCCGTTGCTTTTTGAACAAAATGTTGGGTCAAATATTTTTAATAAAACGACGTCGTCCTCGTTTTTTATAAAATATCTAGGAGACGCATCCTTTTTCTTTTTTTTTTTCTCATTTTCACTCTTTCCCTCTCTCTCTTCTCCTTCCCTAATCATCACTGCCACCTCTTAGCTCTCGCCGCCGCCGCTACCTGCTACCACCTAGTTGCTGCCGCCAGCCTCCTCTTCTTTCACCTCCAGCTCCCCTCCAAACTTCATTAATTCTTATTAAGGTTAGGGTTTTGAATTTATGTTAGTTTTTTTTTTCAATTTGAATGATTTTTCATTTCTTAGTTTATTGTATTTAGTTTGTTGAATGCATGTTATTAGCATTGTTAATTGTAAATTTGATTGTGAATTAGTGAATGAACTTATAATTTTAATTTTAGGGTTTGGTTTGAATTAAATTGTGAATTGTGGATTTTTTACTTTGAATTGAAGAGTTTTTTAAGGTTAGAACTTTCGAAGTAATTAGAAGTTAGAACTTGAATTTTAGAAATGCTGGATTATAGGATGTTTGAAACTTGAACTTAAAAAAAAAATTGGAGTGTATGATTTTTGAAGTTTAGAACTAGTTTTGGAACTTAGAACTAATTAGAAATTAGATATTCAATGTAATGAACATGAATTTTAAGTTTTTTGAAGTTGAACTTAGAAAAATTGTTGGTTTGTATAATCTTTGAACTTTAGAACTAAGTAACTAGAACTTAAAACTTGAATGTCATGAATTGAACTTTCGATACTTGAACTTTGAAATTTGAAATTTTTATACTTGAACTTAGAAAAATTCAACGTCATAAACTTAGAACTTGCAATTAGAACTTTAAAGTTGAATTTAGAACTTGAACTTGAATATCATGAACTTATTGCAACTTTAAAAATATACTTGAATTGTAAATTGTTTGTACTTGACTTTAGAAAAATTATAGGATTGTATTATTTTTTATTTGAACTTTATAACTTTGAATATTAGAAGTTTAAAACTAATCAATTTGAACTTGAACATAAAATTTGAATTTGAACTAATTAATTAACAATATAAATTAGTTAAATCTATTTAATTCGTTAAGAAATTTTATTTATAACTGAATATCTGTAATTTTTTAGATGGGTGATCTTTTGTGGATGTATGATATGAATTATGAAAGTGATGGTGGTTTAAAACCTGAGTTCCTTAACGGTGTAGTGTATGTAGGTGCTTGAAATTTTTTAATCCTGATACAACTATGGTTCATTTGTATCGTAATGAAGTTAAGTCTAGATATTTTTGTGAGTTGGTCATGAAAAGATTGATGAATTAAATGGTAGAATAATGATGAATACGAAACACGCGAGGATGAAGAGTGGGAGAGTGATAGACTATAGCTAGTATGTAAGTTAATTTTTTTTTCTAACACCAATGTTATTTAATTTATAATTTTTATATAATATTATGTATATTTACATATAGATGTCATCGGATGGTGATAGCGATAGATCTCATGATCATCTTCGAGTTAGCCAGTCTAGTAAGACTATAAAGAAGAAGGCTAAGAGGCCTATATATCTCGAGAATATTCCAAGACAGTTTTCTTCTACGTCAAAGCAGCGTTCTAATGGTACACACATTCATGGATCTCCATTTGGAACTGGAGATTCTTTAGCGTATCATAGTCAGTACCGTCAACCACATCGCACTTCTTCTTTTTCACAGTTCTTACCTCCATTACGCCACTCTTACCTACCTACACAGATGATGCCTCACCAACAACTTTTAGCATCAAACAGGGTATCATCGTCACTTGTTGCTACACCCGATGAGGAGCGGGGTATGTATGAGCTAGCAGCTGGACAAAGGGACAAGTTTGGTAGAGTGATGATTGAGCCTGATGGAGTATCGTGAGTTCGTTTCTTAGATATTAAATTTTTTAAAATTTTATTTATTTCTTCTATATTAATTATTCATTAACTGACATGTTTATTATGTGTTTTGCAGGTGGTATCCTTCGAAGGATGCTGCTAGGGCTCTACGGGAGAGCATTAAGAGGTTTTATACGGAGCCTTATTATTCTTGGGGCGAGATTCCAAAGAGAATACGCCAGACAATGTTTAATGAATTTAAGGTATATATGTAATTAGTTATATATTTTTTAGTTAAGCTTAATATTTTTTTGATATACTTTAATTTATTTATAATAATCTATCGCTGCTCACTTTTCCTCAGACTATGTGTATTTGGAAGCCGAAGTATAACATGGTCATTGAGACCACATTTGACAAGAAAGCCAGCGGAAAACTATCTAGCTGGCTAAAGAAAGGCCAGAATACAAAGACGCATGATACTTGGCTCTTATCAAATGTCTGTGCAGAACTGAGTCAGAATAGAAACACAGATGAGTGCAAAATTTCGTCTAAACAAGTCAAGAAAGCTAAAAATAGTTTTAGGGGTGGCTCGTTGCATATCCGAGGTGCATAGAGTGACAGGACAATTACGAGGGAGATGGTAAGCTTTTAAAATTTTAACTTCTAATTCATACTTTAAAATAAATTTGATTAAATACTATTTAATTAATATCATCTAAAAGCATATTTTTATTTATAGGAAAAAGCAACGGAACACATTCCTCTTCGTAATGAGATTTTCAAGAGGACTCGTGTGAAGAAGAAGAAGCTTAATGAGTCGAATCTGGATAAGTGGGTGAAGAAAAGGCCGAACAAACTTATGTAAGTTATTTAATTTAAAATTTTAAGATAAATAATGTATATATTCAATGCTAACTTTTACTTTCAACGTGGATATCAAGTATGAGGAACAATTGCTTGAGATGGACAATCACGTTCAGCTCATGCCTGAAGAATCTACTCAACTACAGAAGAAAAATATGATAGGAGGGACACATCAGGACGAAATCTATGGGATGAATTCTTGGAATGACGTACGACGACTTCAACCATGTCTAGAAAGTATTGAATCATCACGCCAAGGTCAGACATTTGATGGTGTTTATATAGCTGCTATGAATCAGCAAATCGACCAACTTACACATGGAGTGGCAGAGCTCAAAGCAAACCGAATTGCCCTACAAGAAAGGATCGAAAACGACCTCGACCAACTCAGAGAAAGAGTGCTCAACCTGGCTAGGCGGCGTACTGCATCTGATCTTTTAGGAGAGTCCACTTCTACGGAGGACATCGAGAGTAATGCAGAAGATGAATAGATTGACTCCACCCGTAGCTTCACTTTAGTGAAAATTTTAGATTTTTTAAACTAATTTTGAAGACTTTTATAAGTCTTTAAATTATGATTTTAGTGTTTTTGAATGTTTAATGGAGTTTGTAATTATATTATGTGTATTATATTTCTTGTTTAGTTTGTTATGAATAGGTTGAATTGAATTGAAATATCAATTTTTTTAGTAGTGATATTTTGAATTTCGCATTTGAACTATCAAATGTGTGAATTTCCTACTAAATTATCAAGTGTGTGAGTTTTCAACTGACCTATCATTATACGTGTATTGAAACACACCTCAAATATCAGTTGTTTACTTTACTACCTAAAATATCACCATTGTTCAAGTAGGAAAAGTGAAGAACTAATAGTTGAGATGTGTTTCGATAAAGTGATAGTTTAAATAAGAAATTCACACACACACGTGATAGTTTAAATAAAAAACTTAATAAATTAAGATCCATCTTTTTTTGGAAGAGCACAGTTATTAGTAGGATTATATCCCAAATCCTTGGATATTCTAAAATGAAAACTACTTCACAATAAACTAGCATTGAGAAAGTAATGATTTGCTTACATCTTTAATATTTATTTTTACCATATTGGAAAGATATAAATAAAATATCAAAAGAGTGATGAAATATTTACGAAATATGAACATGATGATATACTTATGATATTGATCAACAAACAGCTCAAAATAACAATGTTAAAGAATAGTATATTATAACTCATGTTCAATTTTAGTTTTTACTGAATTAAAGCTCGATTAATATACGTTTTTTTTATTTAGAATAACTTTGTGATAGTAAATTATAAGTTTGTTATGAACTTTTTACTAAGATAGTATAAAGAATTGAACAATTTTAATCATTTTTAAAACTTATGATTTTTTAATGTTTATGGGCAAAAAATATAATTTTAAAGTTCAAATTACATATCTAGACAAAACTTCAACTTCATTTCATATGAGTTCATCTCTTATGGCCGAACGGACTGTATTATTCGATAAAAAGTTGTAAGTTCAAACTTAAAAATAATTTATTGAGAATCATAAAATATGATTTAAGAAGCACTTACATATTACATTATAACAAGTACTTTGAAGTATAAAATATTTATACAATTTATATAAATATAATGTCGATTTGATTTAATTTTATTTTGGCTCTTCAACATATGATGGAAATTATTAACTCAAAATCAAATCAATACTATTGTTGACAAAAGAAATGATTTCAACACTATGAATAAATATAATTTTAGATATTTATTCTTTAATTTTTTATTGATTAATTTACACAATGAAAATATATAATTTAATTTTTTTTTAATATTTAGTTATGTAATTAATATTTGTTAGTCGTATTTATTTTGGCATGACTTAATACTTTTAGATTATGACGACTTTCATTATGACTTATTAATTAGTAATATTTTTTTTGCGATTTCATTATTATTTTTTGAATATTTTTGTACAATGCCATAATCCATATCATATTTTGTTAATTGAGGAACATCTAGATAGTTATGTTTTATACGAATTAGAAAAAATATTTGAAGTACAAAATATATGTTTTATATGAAGACTTTATCAGAAAAAATTCAAGAAAAACAAAATATTTAGAAAAAATTAAATTTGAGGTTGAAAAATATGTCTTTTATTGATATGATTTATAGATTTTAAAATCTGATATAATTGATTTGATTTGGTATCTAAAAACCTCGAACCAACTCAGACTATGTACGCTCTTACTCAAAGTTGAGTAGACCAAATATTTGAACACAATTGACACACACAAAAAAAAAGCACGATAACTTAGTTTGCTCATAAAATTTCACCTATATGGCTATATGCCAACTGACTCATTAATTTTGTAACTTTCTTTGATAAATAATTAGTGATACTTTAGATATCGAATCAAATAACTAATTAATTTTTTTTTTCTCAATTTATAAATAAATATTGTGCATGAATGGGAATGATGGATAGAACTTTGCCTTTTTGGAAAATTTCAAAGGGAAAGACAAAAGCATGAATAAAAGAGAGGAAATATACATGAGTGGATAAAGGTAGGTGTGGTAGGTATATGCACATATCATCCTATGTGTGATTGCACTTGGTCCTCAAACTCTTGATTTTTTCAAAGGCTAATATTTATTTGTATTTAATATTTATATCATATCAATAAATGCACGAAGAGTCTATTGTACGTAGTCTTACATTGTATTTCTGTAAGAGGCTGTTTCGAAGGTTTGAACCTGTGACCTCCTGATTACATGACAACAACTTTACTAATTCTCTGAGGCTCCCCTTTCATCCTATTAAATTAATCATGTGTATATATTATATCAATTAATGCATGATATTAGCTATAATTGTCATTACTTAATCATTATGAATTGATATATAATCTCACCCTATTAAATTAGATAATCATAATAATGATTTGATGTAAATTTTTGGTGGTGTCAACAATATTTGTCCTTTTAGTAATCACTGAAATTTGAATTAAATAAAATTTAAATGTTGACAGTATGATTATCTTCTCTTGCATAGTTAATTGTTTTTACAACAATTCAATTGCATAGGCATATAATTAAAAAGTATATATAGTTTTTGAGGTAGACATGTTGGATTAGGACTTGTAATTAACAGAATACACCATGATCAAGTTTGTGATTATAAATATACTACTCTAGCCATTTCGAAAAGAATAATCTCCTTTCTCTTTTAGTTTGTTTTAAAAAAAATGATTCATTTTTTTTAGAAACATTTTAACTTTAATTTTTCACGTGACATGTTTAAGATCACAAGATTAAAGAGTATTTTGGTACATTTACATAATTTTAGTTTAGAACCACAAAATTATTTTTTTTTATTTTCTTAAATTCCGTGCCAAGTCAAACAAGTTTATTTTTTTTTAAATGGAAGGAGTATTAAATTTGTAATTTTTTATTTAAAAAAATTAAGAATATTTTAGTAATTTATTAGAAAATACCTTATCAACACTTTATTACCAAACATGTTGATTGCCTATCACTTCCTCCGTCTATCTTTACTTGTCCACTATATTATTTTGGGATGTCCAATAATATTTATCCACTTTATGAAATTAAGAGATAATTTTACACTTAGTTTCTAATTTATCCTTATCATTTAACTATAAATCATTTCCCTATTAAAATTTTCAAGACATTGTATTTATTACTCCCTACGTTCACAATTAGATGTCAAAAAATCTCAATTTTGATTTTCATTTTTACTTGTCAATTTTGAGAATCCAAGATAAGA
>JBCEWC010002829.1:0-32570 GCA_038996855.1 Solanum aculeatissimum | reverse complement strand
AAAAAATGAGAAGAAGATAATATAATAACGATACAATCACACCAAATCGATCATTAAATAAAATAAGTATCTTCATCATTACCTAATGATGAATTTAAACGATACAATACCATAAAATTTAAGTAACAATCAAAACAAATATATTTAAATTAAAAATACAATGAGTAACAACCGTCCAAATGGGGATAAATCAAAATTCAAAATCAAATCCAAAGCAAAAATCGAAGCGCCAACTATAAATACAGAATCTCCCTACGAGTCCATCAACTTTATTAGAGAAGAGAAAACGTAAATCTCAATTGCAATGGCGGCATGAGTATTTTTGCAGTGTGGCGAATGCAGAACTCTGCTCAAATCGGCAGAAACAGCTCAACAACAGGCGAAGGATACTTTTCACACTAACTTTCGCGAGTCCGATGAAGCCTTTCTCTACCAGGATTGCACCGTTTGCGGCAAATCTTGTGTTTGTAAAATCATAAGTTATAATCGTTACCTGTTAAGTTATTATAATTGAGAAATTTGATATTTCGAGTGTAGAAACTGCATTGGTTAAGGTGTATTAAGAGGCGATTTTGGGAACATATGTTTTGGCCTTGATGGATCATGGGCGAGGTTCACTGGTATCTGTTGCTTGTTGTTGGTGGGAAGAGATAGGTATTTAAGGAATTAGCCGAGGTGCATGTACCTATTGTTGGCAATGAGAGGTTTAGATATATCATGGAATTAGTTGAGGTATGCATACTTTTGTTGGTGGTAGGAGATGACATGCATCCGTGTGAAATTAGTAGAGGTGTGTAGACAAGTAACTTGTAGATTTTGGTGTTTTGGTGCACGTAACTGTTGTTGGTAGGAGGGGAATTAGTCCTGCTGCATGTACTCATTGCTGGTGGTGCGTGTAACTGTTGAGGGTTTGTTGGAAAATTATATTATTTATACATGGTTAAAGTTATTTTTATCTATACATAATAGATGTTGAACCCATTCGGGTAGTTCATGTGTTTTATTTTTTATATTTTGAATCCTTTAATGAAAATCTTGGCTACTGCACATGGAATTAGTTGAGTTGTGTAAATTTGCTTGGAAACCATGATTATCAATCAAAAAATAAGTAGGTGTATTTATACCGATTTCATTCTGATTTTGTTTTGATGTAGGTTGTTGCTGGAACTACTATCCCTGATACTCCAAATTTTGGATTATAACTTGTAATTGACCTATATTAGATTAGGCTTATGATTGAGGTGTGGTTGATTGAATTTTTTTTCTTTTTGGATGGCGGTGGTATTAATTTAAGCTGAGAATCCATTGAAACAATCTCTCTATCTTCATAAAGTATAGGGGTAAGGTTGTCTTAGTCTACACTATCCTTTTCAGGCCCCACTTTTGGGACTATGGTGGTGTTAACTTAACTCTTTCACTAGACTAGATATCTTTAATCAATCACAGTAAATATAATCTCATCAGCATAAGAATTGTAGAGTCCTGTAAAAGAACAACCTATTGGTTTCGGTATATCTTTCACATGATCTTTCCACTGCAAAGAAACGTGAATGCTATGACCCTTCCATTCTTCTATTTTAGTATTTTCCAAAATCCACAAATTATTTCGAGCAGAAAAACATCCACAACGGTCTAACAATGTCACCTTACCCTTAATTCACTTCTATCAAACTATACTTCATTATATTGTTACATATCTAATTACCCAATCCAATAATTCTAAAATCTTCAGCTCTTAAATCAAATGCAACTATTGATTTTATCTTGTAGTCCAACATATAGATAACTCCTTTAATAGAGCAACTTCTTATACTATAATATGAGAAATATTTAATGGTGCTTTAAACTTTTCTCCATGATTTGTCCATGCTTAAAGTGAAAATAAAATTTTGTATGCGCCCACGTGAGCTTGCAACATGTATCAAAACTTTATACTTATTTTCTATCGGTTCATAACCCAGTGAATAGTTATATGAGTGAGGAACTTTTCTTCGACGACAAGGAAGTCGTATTATTTTTCTTGTACTGGGATTGAAAATTCTAACGGACTCCTTGGAGTTTTTCCACATGCAATACACACCATTAACACATCGTCCATAGAAGTATTTAGCATGATCATTAAAATTCCATCCAGTGATTTTACCATCTTCGTTTAGCTCTATCTCATATAAATCTTTGGCGTTATCCATAAGGAATTTTGTTCCACCTTTGCGAATCATAGAGCGTTGATGATGAGCATAAACAAAATCTGCATCCAACACAAGGCCACAAGGGTATTAAAATTTTTTTAAACACACCTGAAACGCATCAATGACATAACAGGAAGCCATAAGAATATTTCGATAATTATTTCTAGGGGAAGACTAGGAAGATTTGTCTTAGGTTTCATCTTTGTATCCTATGTAAAAAAGGGGCTAAACACTGAGTTAGTCAAATGTCTTTGCCACATTTTATAAGTGAGGTAAAATTTTCCTTATTAAATATTTGATTTAATAAGGAAAATTTTACCCTACTTATAAAAGGTCACAAAGACATTTAATTTGACCAACTCAGTCTTTAGCCTCTTTTTTACATAGGATACAAAGATGAAACCTAAGACAAATCTTCCCAGTCTTCCTCTAGAAATAATTATCGAAATATTCTTATGGCTTCCTATTGTATCATTGATGTGTTTCAGACGTGTTTCAAATTTTTTTAATACTCTTGTGTTGGATGCAGATTTTGTTTATGTTCATCACCAACACTCTATGAGTCGTGACGGTGGATTAAAATTTCTTAGGACTAACGCCAAAGATTTATATGAGATAGAGCTAAGCGACGATGGCAAAACCTCTGGATGAAATTTTAATGATCGTGCTAAATACTTTAGTGAATGGTGTGTTAATGATGTGTATTGCATGTGGAATAACTTCAAAGAGTGCATTAAAATTTTCAATCATAGTACAAGAAAAATAATACAACTTCCTCTTCGTCGAAGAAAAGTTCCTCACTCATATTACTATTCATTGGGTTATGAACCGATAGAAAAGAAGTACAAAGTTTTGGTGCATATTGCAAGTTCATGTGGCCGCATAGTAAAATTATTTTTTAATTTTTGAAAATTATAAAATCACTCAATTATTATTTTTTTCCTCAAAATTTTCTAAACAACAAAAAAGCTTTCTTCTCTCTTAGTTGACTTATGTCACATTAAATTTGAAATTTTTATTTGAAAATGGAAAAAATAGAAAATATTACCATTAATATACGATATGCCTAATATAAAAAAAGAAAAATATTTTTTAATATTTCTAAAGTATGAGTATTTATTATTCGCAAGATAATCAATTTCAAACATAACAGAATAATAATATTATAATTTAGTTAATTCCTCGGATAGTTATTTATGTTTAGGAAATTGTATATTAAAATTACTTTTTGGGTTTTTTAGGATTGTAAAATTACTGAAAACTAAACACCACAAAAGCATTTTTCTCTTCTAGTTGACACGTCATGTCACATTAAACAATATACTCTTTGTATTATCATTAGAAAAGAAAAAAAAGATAAAATATTCTTGAAGAAATTTTTAATAAACTTTGTATTATCTGATAACACATTGACATACATAAAGCCTAATATAATAGAGGAAGAAAATATTTTATTCATTTACTCGACTCGAAAAAAGAAAAGAAAAAATTATATTGATTTGTTAGGTTATTTTGAGAATCAGTCCTCTTATTTTTATAAAATATCTTTTTCATAAATTTTAAGTGAGTATTTTGAACTATTCGATAACCACGATTATTTAATTTACGGGTAAATTTGCTAATTGTATGCAGCAACAACATTGTTTACTTCAATCATTAGGATGAATGCATTGGTTAAATGGATACTGAGTATTGTTCATGTCTAAATTTAGATTTTTGTTCATGGCCATTAAATTATAATTCAAAATTTTATTATATTAAGATTGAGAGTTAAATATTTAGTGTATTGTATTATGTGATTATTATTAAATTTATATTGTTTGGAAGAATTAAGATGGAATCCTAAGTTTGAAATTTGAAAAATATGAGAATTGACATATTATTTGGCATTAAGATTAGAAAATTTGATGATAGAATTTGATTAGTTTTTGGATCTAGACTAGACATCTGTAATATGAGTGTTGTTAGTTCCGAAATTTTATTGTGATTATTAATTTGACTAGATTGTGGTGTTTCAAATTCTATTCAGAAGAGAAAGGTTTAAGCGTTTGATTGATCGTAATTTTGGCTAAGACAAGTGGATTTTCAAAACTTTGTAATTCTCGTAGAATTTTCAAATTTTCTTTCTTCTTTGTGTATTGGGGAGTAACGGGGATTCGGCTATGGGTGAATGATCCATAAAATGATTTAATAATACAAAATGTGGTAATTAAATGTAAATGTGAATTGGTGTGGTGTTGCAACACTTGATTTGAAAATGTGATTAAGTGATGTGAGTTCTATATTGAGATAAGTTGTTGTGATCGGTGATTATGAGTGAACTTTATTTGTGGACTTCACCTCATGCTCATTCATTCTATTTTAGGTATATTTGCATTGGTTTTGGAAATTGATATGAGTGAAATGATGAAAATTGGAACCGAGGTCTTTACAGTCGAGATGTGATGCCAAGGTGTTTGCCGATGATATAGTGATATGGACGTTTTTGCCAACAATATTGTGATGCCGAAGTCTTTACCAATGATATTGAGTGATGTCGAGGTCTCTGCTAGTGATTATTGCATAAGGATTGCATATCATTCTTACATATCCATATGTGGCATGATGTTATTGTTGTGATTGACCATGTTATCATTTATGAGTTGTGACTTGTGATTTTGAATTGTGATTTGTGAAACTTGTTTGTATTGTGTATTATGAACTGCTAGGCTGGGATGATTTTCTGTGTTGGTTGTAGTTATGGAGGTTTTGTTGGGATGAAAGGAGTTTTGCATATTCTATTGGACTTGCTTTGTGTTGTTAGTTGACTTATTAGGTAGTTATGAACTACTAGGTTGGGATGATTTTTTGCATTTAGGAGTTCGCGTGTTGGGTACCGTGTGATAGGTACTCATCCCTTGCTTCTACATTTTTGTAGGTTATACGCTCAGATATTTGTGATACTCTCTCTTCTTTTCTTATCCGAGACTTTTTGTGGAGATTAGTGAGATGGCTATCTGTCATTTCAGCGAGTCCTCCTTCTCCTATTTATGATATTGTTCTACTTTAGAGACAACATCATTTGAAACTTGTATTTTCTTTCAAATCTATTGTGACATATTAGAGACTTGTGCACGTAACAATCAGGTTTTGGAGATTTTTAATTAAGTTGACTTATTATTCGCAATTCAACATATATTTTTATTATTTCTTATGCACTTTATCGTTGTAATTGAGTTTTTGACTGACTTGTCTTGGTGGGGATAATACAAGTGTCATCACGCCCATTTTTGGATCGTGACACTTAACCACAATAAATCAATTTATAAAAAAAAAATCAATATAATTGTGAACTTTTATTTAAGCTTATTACTGTTCCAAATAATATAAATATGGTGATCTTTTAAATTTATATAAAAAAAATTTTTTAAAAAAGGAAATCAAACTAAACTAAATAACCTTACACATATGCAATATGTTTTATATATCATGAAATATCTTAATTTAATACATAAATATATATTTTATAAATTATTTTTCAAATATAGAAAAGAATTTAGTTTTAACTTTTTAAGGAATACAACTAATGAAAAGGTCTTCTTAACTTATATCCTATCTAGAATAGAAAAGATATTGATATCAAATTACATTAATATTATTTATTTAAAAAATAATTAAATTGTCCATTGACACTCCTGCTAAACAAAAAAAAAAAACCTTTCTTCACTTTTAGTTAATATGGCATATCTCATTAAATTATTGTATTCAATTTAAATTTGAAAGGAGAAAATTAGAAAATAATATTTTATTCATTTGGAGTGACTCAAAAAAGAAAAAAACAAAAACAATATTTCAATTTTATATTAATTTTGACTAATATTTTAAAATATATATTTTATTTAAAATTAAATTAGTTCTCAAAAATTGAAATATGAGAATATTTCTAAAGCTTGGAAGTAATTATTATTTGCAAGATAACCAATTTCAAACATAATAAAATAATAATGTTATAGTTTACTTCATTCCACGAATAGTTATTTATATTTAGAGAATTCTCTATTAAAATTAATTTTTGATTTCTTTTTTAGGATTGTAAAATTATCGAAAACTAAACACCATAAAAGCATTTTTCTCTTATAGTTGACATGTTATGTCACATTAAACAATATATTCAATTTAGATGTGAAATTCTTATTATAAAAGAAAAAAAGATTAATATAATAGATAAAGAAAATATTTAATTCGTCTTAATCGACTTAAAAAAATAATATCATTAACTTTATACACATAAATAACAAGCAAATCAAAAAGAAAAAAAGAAGAAGCCAAACATAGTAATAAGTATTGTATTATTTTTATTTTAGACTCTTATACATGATTTTTTTTTTAAAAAATTGCATCAATTGCTATTTATTTAATAATCTATTCCCTTAACACGCGTATATACTATAATTAGAAAAAAAAAAATTTTAAAATAAATATATTATTGCTTTAATTATAATCTATTCATTATTTTTTATATAATATGTTATGACAAGCACATCGCACGTATTCTAAATTAGTAAAAAAAAAAAAATCTTTTAACACTTACTTGCTTAAACTAAAAAATATTCAAAAATAAATCTATTACCAACAAGATGTCATACAACATAAATCACTAAATTTTACCAAACTTTCCTAGTAGACGTTTGGCCACAAATAAAAATTTTATTAAAAATTTTCAAAATTGGAGTTGTACAATTGTGGCATATTTTTTCCGCCATATATATTTAGAATTTAAATGTATTTTTAAAAAATATGAAATATAATTTAAATGGAGTTATTTTATTAAGAATAAAAAAATTCAGATTTTTATAAAAAATATTTCTTTTTAAAGTGAAAAAGAAGATTTTGGACTTTTTATAGTTAAAAGTTGATTCTTAAATAAATTGAATAAAGTATATGAAAAAATGAAAAATTCTCGTGGCCATACGCTCCCTTGAAAACCCTAGCTATAAATATAAGAAACTTCACACAAATTCATAAAATTATCAGAGAAACAAAAAGTAAAAGAAAAAAATTACCTCAATTACAATGGCAGCGAGAGAGGCATTACTACAGTGCGGCGATTGTGGAACTCTGCTCGTCTCCGCAGACGAAGCCCAACAACACGCGAGGGACAATTGCCACACCAACTATTATGAGTCCGATGAAGCCATTCGCCTCATCATTTGCAACACCTGCAAAACAGTTTGCCGTTGTAAAACCGTAAGTTATAATCATCATCTACTAAGTTATAGTTGATAAATTTGCTATTCTGAGTCTAGGAATCACATTGGTTAAAGTGTATTTAGAAGTAATTTTTTTTTCTACTTGTTCTAGTCTTGATAGATAAAGTTACCTGATACTTTTTGTTGGTAAAAGACGATTGATCTCCTTTAAAATTAGTCGAGGTGCTTAAGTTGATTTTTAACACAACAAATATATTGAGATTTATTTGTGGTCCTCTGCACAACTCAACATCCAATCGAATAAATTATTTAGCTTTTTTTGTATATCAACAAATAATATTATATCAATTTTTAAAAATTCCTAAATTGCTAGTAAAAACAAAATGAATAAAGAAAAAATAATTAGATTATACCTGTTCAAATTCAGATTAGGGGATCAAAATCAAACTCAACCTGTCTAATTCGCCCAATCTGTTTAAGAATAGTTTGCTCATTTAACTAGCTTAATTCATTTCAACTCATTAGAAATTAAGTTGATATGTATAAGCCAAATTGACTCGAAGAAAAATCTTGTCACAATATTTTTAATTTTTATTTTTAAAAATTAGATATGTTATGTATAGCCACAATAAATAAAAATAATTTTATTAGGTACCAAAATATTATTAAAAAATAATAATTTATTTTTTCATATCATGGCCAGTTCTACAATTCATTACGCAACCTATTTTGACTCAAATCAATTTGAATTAGGTTCGATCTTGATCCACTTGTTATTTGATCCATTATTATTTGTTCAAATTTGACCCAAATCGCTTAATTATTATACCTAATTCAGATGTTAAAATTAAAAAAACTTGAAGTTAGAATAAAAACATCATATCATGTAATTATATATGTTTATTTGGGAACTTGATACATTTTAAATTCATCAGCCTCAAATTAATTTTTCATATAAATGGATTGAATATGTTTTAACTTTTAACAAATCGATGAATTATTATTCTCCACAAATAATATAAGCAAAATAATAATAACAACAACAACACCATAATAAATAATATGATTTGATTCAACTTCAAGTGTAAACGATGTGAGATTAGTCATTAATAAAAAAATATTTAAATCTCATAATTACGCTAAATCAATAAATGCACAACACATATTTATACATAAAATTATTTTACTTATGCTAACACTTTGTTTAGATGATTGTTATATATTGTTTCATAATGTATTGTTTTGTGTTATAATGTATTGTATTATATTGTATTGTTTCAACGAATACAATATTTGGATAGATTGTATTGTTCTCTGTCGTTACTAATGTCATATATCTATAATTTAAATGATAAACTGATAAGAATTATAGGATATGTAGTAGATACTGTAAAAAGATAGAGTAAATAATAAAATAAAATTATTAAATAATAAATAAAGTAAAAAAATGAGAAGAAAATATTAAAGTAATGACACAATCACATCAAATTAATCCTTAAATTAAAATGATGAATTTAAATGATACAATATCATAAAATTTAAATAACAATCAAAACAAATATATTTAAACTAAAAATAGAGTAACAATCGTCCAAACAGGATAAATCCAAATTGAAAATCAAAACCCAAAACGAAAATCGAAGCGCCAACTATAAATACAAAAACTCCCTACGAGTCCATCAACTTTTTAGAAAAGAGAAAACTTAAAACCTCAACTGCAATGGCGGCAAGGGTATTTTTGCAGTGCGGTGAATGTGGAGCTCTGCTCAAATCGGCAGAAACAGCTCAACAGCATGCGAAGGAGACTTTTCACACAAACTTCTGCGAGTCCGATGAACCCTTTCTCTACCAGGATTGCACCGTTTGCGGCAAACGGTGTGTTTGTAAAACCGTAAGTTATAATCGTTACCTGTTAAGTTATTATAATCGAGAAATTTGATATTCCGAGTGTAGAAACTGCATTGGTTAAGGTGTATTTAGAGGCGATTTTGGGAACATCTGTTTTGGCCGTGATGGATCATGGACGATGTTCACTGGTATCTGTTGCCTGTTGTTTTGGTGGGAAGAGATAGGTATTTGAGGAATTAGTCGAGGTGCATGTATCTATTGCTGGTGATGAGAGGTTTAGATATATCATGGAATTGGTTGAGGTATGCATACTTTTGCTGGTGGTAGGAGATGACGTGCATCCGTGCGAAATTAGTAGAGGTGTGTGTAGACAAGTAACTTGTGGAGTTAGGTGTTTTGGTGCACGTAACTGTTGGTGGTGGGAGGGGAATTAGTCCTTCTGCGTGTACTCATTGCTGCTGGTGCGTGTAACTGTTGAGGGTTTGCCAGAAAATTATATTATTTATATATGATTAAAGTTTTTTTTATCTATACATAATAGATGTTGAACCCATTCGGGTAGTTCGTGTGTTTAATTTTTTATATTTTGAACTCTTTAATGAAAATCTTGGCTACTGCACATGGAATTAGCTGAGGTGTGTGTAAATTGACTCGGAAACCATGATTATCAACCAAAAAATAAGTAGGTGTATTCATACCGAGTTAATTCTGATTTTGTGTTGATGTAGTATTGTTGTTGGTGGAACTACTATCCCTGATACTCCAAATTTTGGATTACAACTTGTAATTGACCTACATTAGATTATGATTATGATTGAGGTGTAGTTGATTGATTGATTGAATTTTTTCTTTTTGGATGGCGGTGGTGTTAATTTAGGCTGAGAATCCATTGAAAACAACCTCTCTATTTTCACAAAGTATAGGGGTAAGGTCGTCAACACACTATCCTTTTCAGGCCCCACTTTTGGGACTATGGTGGTGTTAACTTGACTCTTTCACCAGACTAGATGCCTGCTATCAGCCACCAACTATAGGTATTGGATAACGCTTCCTATCAAAGCTTAGGTATACATTAGTAACCTATATATATGCATTGCTTATACTTCGATAAAAAATAGGAATTCTAATTATCATAAGTTATGTTGTCGCAATAAACAAGCAACATCCACACAGTTAATCGAGCTGCGAGAAAGCTGACACAGATGCCTGGGTTATAATTTTTTTTTTCAATTATAATGCAGACACTCTAATGTGATGGATGAGCAGTAGATGTATATATAGGTTACTAATGTAGACTCTGAAGTTCAATGGGAGCTAAGCTATTGAACCATTGATATTGCTTAGGGAATGTAGTTGATGCAATTTCCGGAATATTACGCATAACATTCTAAAGTTCAATGGAAATTGGGGATGCTGCTAGTTATGGTTATGCTGTAATGATAATTGAACAGAGTTTATAGCTTGAGAATATGTACATTGCAGTGTAGCTGAATTCTGTAGCTAATACTTTGAATTTTGATGATTCCAGATAGTTGTTTATGAAAATTGTAACATTAATGTAACTTGGGAATCTTTGTCACTGAAATTCTTGGAAATTCGATTACTTTTACTGTTCATCTTGGGTGTTTAGTTCCCATTTTATTTTTACTTTCATAGTAGTTATGGAGGACACAAGTTAGGGTAGGAGGTTAGTTAAATAGTTGAGTGTTGTCTCATTTATTCTTTTAAATACTATTAGCTGTACTATTATTCATAGTATTAATCTTGTAGTTGCTTGACCTTTGAGTTCGATTATCACCTGAGATTTTTTTACACTTCGATTATTGTTTTATCTGTAATGATTATTGTTTAGGATGATTTGCCAAGTTATCTATAGTATTTTGTCATGACTTTTTTCATTTAAGCTATTCCTTTCTCCATTTTTTTTATGACAAGGGGTACCTGCAACGGCTACCCTTTGGGCGCACAGGGTAAACCCCTACTCCTATGCAATAGCTCGCAAACCACATAGGAGAGGTAATCTGCATTAGGCAAGTCCAGTGCGACGAGCTCAACCCAAAAGGCAACCCCTTGGTTTTGCTCGCAAGGTGTTTCTAACTTGAGACTTTCAACATGAAAGTCTCAAGCCCAAACCACTAGGCCATCCTGAAGGGTTATTTCTTTCTTTATATTGCTTTGGAGTTTTTTCTGCTTGTGCTAAGGGTCTATCATAAACAGCCTCTACCTCTAAGGTAGTGGTAAGATCATATACTCTACTCTCCCTAGACTCCACTTTGTGGGACTATATTGGGTATGTTGTTGTAGTATAATTCTCCCATCAATTAGAGTACATGTTTTAAATTATACATCATACATATATATATTTAATTTCAAACAATTATCGTTAGATAGTTAAAATACAAATCCACTAAATAATCCAGCACTTAAAGGTGCAGTATAATCCATGTACTGTAATTCATACATAGTTTGTCTGCTGATCAAACTAACCCTTAGTTCTGATGGGTGTTCCGATAGTTAAATTATGGTATTATGTGTAATTGTTGGTATAGTTTTTATGTGTGGCTTATGGGAACTTTTGGATTTTGATTATGTGAAGGAGAGTCTTATTCATACGAGGAAGAGTGGGCATACTGAATTTGTGGACAGGACAAAAGAGTTGATGGAAGAGGCATCAAAGAAATCCAGGGAGGGCATTCGTCAGATGCTGCAAACAACACTTAATCGTTTGAATGAGGTTAGAAATCCTAACATCCTAAGAATTTTGATTTTGCTAAGAACATGTAACAAAGGCAGATCCAAAATTTTGAAGTGTATGGTTTCTTGCAACAACCTCAAGTTTATATGTTATAGTATCTGGTTCACTGCCAAAACTTTATAGATATTTATTGAATTTCTTAATATGTATATTCAGAGTCTGAGCAAAAGCTATGCAGTCCCGTGAACCCATAGCTTGCGCTCTAGATCCGCCAATGCTTGTTAGTAAATTGTAATTTGGATACCGAAAAATGATTATTTGTTAATAGAAGTATGCAAATTATGTCTTAAGGGGGAGATGTGCAATTCCTCTAGCCATTTGGTGGGCTGTTTGATTTAAAAAAGAAATAGCAGAGTTTTTTAAGGCAATAAGAGATTTATTCGTAGCCTTAAACAAAGTATGCTCTTTTTTTGGCTAGGTTTTTGGTGTAATCTAGTTATTATACAGGACGATGATGCAAATTTAGATACAATAGAGGATCTCCAGAACCTGTAATTACACCTTATAGCACTAGTTTTGTGCAAGCATTTATCAAAAATTTGATTAATTATTCAAAAAGTTATTGCCTTATTTCGCTCAACTATGACACATTTATGCAAATGTATAATGCACTCCGCTCTTGTTTGACCAAATGCTTATATTCTTTAACTGAAAGAAAACATCACCTTTAAAAAATGGTATAATGAGGTCGACCATTTGCAGAAAATGAATTTGAACTGTTTAGGAAGATACAGCCTAATCTTTCTCTTTTTGTCGTTCCAAGTTTTATAAAAGGAAAAGGTCAATGGCAAGATTGCCGGAAAATGTGTAGATTTGATACATCTAAGAAGATGTAAAGGCTATTGTGGCTCACGTTATCCTATTTTCCCTTGATTCAGATCTTTCTTTTGTTTTTAATTTTTTCTTTGAAAGTGAAATGTATTGATGAACATTCTTGCTTTTTATGATCAACTTTGTCAATGCGTGAACGATCATCCAAAGCAATCAAGTTTCATCTGATAAAAATGATTCCCTTTTTTGTCTTTTCTGAAGTTATGACAAACACATTTTACTTCACAGGCAGAAAGAACAGGACAGCAGCTTGGTTTGCCTTCTAAATCTGTTCTAGAGGAAGGACAGGTAATTTCTGTTGAGATCTGTGGGTATGTTTTTGCTCCAATTTGGACATGCTTGTGCCTCTACTCAAGTTGATATTTTAAATTAATTTTGCAGAGTTCATTGCCTCTAGCTGCAAGGGCTGAGCGGATGAGTGAGTGCCTGTGGATTATCCAACAGAATCACTTGGTAAATATTTCTCTTCTTTGTGACCTTTGATAAAAGGTAGATGCTTGTGAAATGATAACAAGGGTCTTCTGGTAACTAGCACACTTAAGAACTGAGATGGCCAATTATTTGAGCGGCTTTTGTTCCAGAATTAAGAATGAATTGTCCTTTCATTTGTTATTGTTTTAAAACTTGAGTCTTTGTCAATTTTCGCTAGGATGACGCAGCCAAAGTCAAGAAAGCTTTCAGCACACTACTTATGTATGTTGGGAATGTTGCGATGAATCCAGATGAGGAGAGATACCGCAAAATTAGAGTCAGCAGTGTTGCTTTCCAGGTGAGTATATGAATTACAAAACAATTAGTTCCTTGTTTTTGTTATTTATTCAGTTCTAAGTTGTGTTCCTCCCTAACCTTTAAATTTGGTTGAGGGGAAATATTCTTTTATCCATTTTATACCTTGTTAGAGCTCGAATTCGTATGTAGTTCGAGGTTGCTTAGTTCAGGATGTTTTAACACATAATCAGTTCCAAACTTCATAAACGACTATTCACCCTGATCCTCTTTTTCAATACTCCACACTCCTTTTGTACCTGTTTGTTTTGTTTCCATTATTTTCTTATAGAAATGGTGGATCCAACCATGGTTTCGCGAATTCAGTAGAATCCCACAAGGATAAAAACTTATCCATGGCACATGTCTTTACAAACATGGTTATCACTATAGTTAATTCACTGCACATTTTCTCCATCACTTAGGACTTAACATGGTAAATTAGTATAGTTTGATGTAAACTTTTACCATCCAATGCTTCAAGTCGAACCTTTTATGCGCGAAGAACAATTATAGATAAGAGTTTGAGATACATTTCAAAACTCGCTCATTAAATCTGATTTGACATTTGGATAACAGGAGAGGGTTGCCAAACTGCAAGGAGGTATCGAGTTCCTCGAGCTCTGTGGATTCAAAAAAATTTCAGGGGGAGAATTCTTGCACATGCCAAGAGAAGATGTGGATATCAATGTGCTTCATTCAGCTGGAAATGAGTTGAAAAATGCTCTTGGAAATCCCTAATTCAGTTCTTATATAGAGAGAAGTGCTGCTATTGTGTAGCAAAACAGGAAATTGGAGGACATATGCTCTTATGGAAAACAATTATGTTGCTTTTGACATTTTGTAATCAACATATAACTCTATTTTGTTCCGTGTGATTTTAATTTATGTGAGATAGTTTGATTGTTGATACATTTTTAAAGAGTTATAGTCTTGAATATGTTGCGAGATTTCTAAGTTCTTTTACGAGTCACGCTTATTGAATACATGTTTCTGATCAACTAATTGTTACGGATCATGCTTATTGCACACATGTTTCTAATCAATAGATCTTTTATGAGTCATGTTTATTTTCGTTTAGCTTCTCACGCTTTTTCGGAAGGAAATGAGAAACAAATTATAATATGCTTTGCACGATATTTAAAAAAAAGAAGACTTTTCAAATTTATCGTTTAAATTCATTTGGAACAAACTAAAATGATAGGCTGTCAGAATGCAATAGCAAGTAATATCTCCTAATTTTATCCTCTAGTATTGGATTTCTTAACATATATAGAAGATTCGAGCAATTGAGTCTCACGATCCCCCCTTAACACAAGCATATGTGCATAGAAACATATATATATATATATATATAACTTCCTCTGTTTCAAAATACTTATCGTAATTTCTTTTTGAGTGTCAAGCCATATAAATTTTGACTAACATCTTTAGATATATTTTTTTTTATCATATTGATATAAGAAAAAATATAATTTATAGTATTTTCTATATATTTTTCGAGTAATGAAATTTTAATTTTAAAATATAAAATTAATCTAATTTAGTTTTTAAAAAAATTGTAATTGACAAAGTACTCATGTAGTGACACCATTACATCCTATAAACACTAAAAAGTACAATCCCAACAATCTCCATTGCTACAAACTCAATAATCTTGATTTTGTCCAAAAATGAAAGTGATTACCAAGCTCAAATTTCCAAAAAAATCTCTCAAAATCATCAATTCTACACCCCATTATGAGAATTTCAATGAATCCCATGTCATTTCTCTAATCCACAGTTCCAAGAACACTCCTCAACTCCAACAAATCCATGCCCAAATCATTCGCCAAAACCTATTATCCAGTAGCAGAATTGTTACTCAGTTGATATCTTCAGCTTCTTTACAAAAATCCATTAACTATGCTTTGTCAATTTTTAACTGTTTTCTTGATAAAAATGTGTTCTTGTTCAATGTTTTGATTAGAGGATTAAAGGAGAATGCTTTATTTGAGAAGTCCATTTTGTATTTTAGGATAATGGTTAAAATGGGTGTTAAACCTGATAAGCTTACGTACCCGTTTGTGCTGAAATCTGTAGCTGCATTGGGTGAAAAAGGAGTTGGTGGGGGTGTTCATTGTGGGGTTTTGAAGATGGGTTTGGAGTATGATACGTTTGTGAGGGTTTGTTTGGTTGAAATGTATGTGAAGGTAGAGTTGGTGGATTTTGCGTTGCAACTGTTTGATGAAAGTCCTGAGAGAAATAAAGTTGAGAGTGTGCTTTTGTGGAATGTTGTGATTAATGGGTGTTGTAAGATTGGGTGGGTGAGTAAGGCGTTGGCGTTGTTTGAGGAAATGCCTGAGAGGAATGTGGGTTCTTGGAATACTTTGATTAGTGGGTTGTTGAGAAATGGGGAGGTGGATAAAGCAATGGAGCTTTTTGACGGGATGACGAATGAAAAGAATGTTGTTTCTTGGACTAGTATGATTCATGGGTTAACGCTTAATGGAATGCACCAAAAGGCTCTCGATTTGTTCTTTAAGATGGCGGAAGAAGGTGTGAAGCCAAATGGTTTAACTGTTGTATCTGCTCTTTCTGCTTGTGCGAAAACTGGAGCGCTAGAGGCAGGGAAAAAGATTCACGATAATATTATGAACAATGGGCTCCATCTGAATGCAGCAGTTGGTAATGCTTTGCTTGATATGTATGCGAAATGCGGATATATTGAGTCTGCAAGCCTGGTTTTTAGTGGATTAAAGGAGACGGATAGCCGTACGTGGAGTATTATGATATGGGGTTGGGCTATTCATGGACATGTAGATAAAGCTCTTAGGTGTTTTGAACAGATGAGATTGACTGGTACTTTCGATATACTCTATTGTCCGTGGAGTTACTTGGAAATTGTTTGACAATGTAAAATATTTCATTCTAATGGTTGCAGGAATCAAACCTGATGAAGTTTCCATCCTTGCTGTTTTAACTGGATGCTCTCATGCTGGACGAGTGGATCAGGGCCTTGAAATATTTGATAGCATGCAGCGTGAGTGCTCAATTGAGCCCACTATGAAACATTATGCTGCAGTAGTAGATCTACTTGGCAGGGCTGGGCGATTTGACGAGGCCTTGAAATTTATTGCAAGTATGCCCTTGGAGCCAGATTATGTTATTTGGGGTGCACTGTTTTCTGCTTGCAGAGCTCACAAGAACATTGAAATGGCAAAAGTTGCATCGGAGAAGCTTCTACAGCTTGAGCCCAAGCATGCCGGGGGCTATGTGTTTCTCTCTAATGTTTATGCAGGAGCAGGGAGATGGGATGATGTTGAAAGAGTTAGGAGTTCAATGAAGAACAAAAATGTTGAGAAGGATCCTGGATGGAGTTTAATGGAGGTGGATGGTCAATTGCATACATTTGTTGCTGGTGATAGTGCTCATACACGTAAACAGGAGATATACTTGAAATTGGAGGAAATTATTGCGGGAGCTAAACAACAAGGTTACATGCCTGAAACTGAGTGGGTGCTTCATAACATTGATGAGGAAGAGAAGGAAGGGGCACTGGGAACTCATAGTGAAAAGTTAGCACTTGCTTTTGGGCTGATTAGTACTGGTCCTGGTGTGATTATTATGATTGTGAAGAATCTTAGAGTGTGTGGGGACTGCCACTCTCTAATGAAGTATGTTAGCAGGATGAGCCAAAGGATGATTGTGTTAAGAGATATAAAGAGATTCCACCATTTCAAAGATGGAGTTTGCTCCTGTAAAGATTACTGGTGAACTAGTAAGTGTTGCCCGACTTGCCATGTCGTGTCAAATTTTCTAGTTCAGCTTTTAAACTTCTCATATTTGCCATTCTAGACTTGTAGCAATTTCTGGAAACTGTTGTTTATGATTATTGCCAATTTATTTTTGCTTACTGCTTTTCTCATTTGAAACCTTTATTGATAAATATTGCTGGCATCTCAAAAAGAAAACTCGTCTTTATCTTTATCTTTTCCTATTTAAGTGCTAGATATTTTTAGCATTTGCCTATTATATATCCTCAGCTAAACAAAGATTTTGAGTTTGGAAAGACTTACCACTAGTACTCATAATTTGTCGGTACTAACATAATTATATCTACTGTAAGTGGACAGACCTAGCAAAAAATGAGTATAGTTAAAAGGCAAGCATAAATATTCTTCTCCTATAAGTATTATCTGGATGTAAATGCAGATCCTGATTTTCTTACTGGTTTTGTTGCCATATATATGAAGATTTTGTTAGATTGAGGTCTGTTTGATTTCACTTAGCCTTCAAGATTCCCTGTGCTCTCTATTTACCATGGACTCTTCATGTTCTCTAAATCTAACAACTTTACCATCTTCTAGATAGCCGGAGTCAAGCATCCCATACATCTCTCGTGTTCAGTGCCAACACTAGTCAAGGATCTTAAAACAGATGTTTACATATGGAGTGTCTATCGTATAGTCCCCTCAGCTCCCCACGTGCTAAGACATGATGTTACATCATATTGTTAACGCAGGTAATTTTATGTCTATAATCATGTTTGATTCATTGTGATATGATAAAGGATTTACTGCAAAATTAATTCTGTTTCAGTAAGTAAGAAGAAATTGCCCCAGACCCCACTAAGTGATGAACTTGTTACTCTTTTTTATTTCTTATGAAGAAATAGCTTAATTTTATTAAATGGTGCCTATCAAACGAAGAAAGGATTAATTTAAATGCATGGTATATTACTCGACATGTTCAAACTGCTTACAAGGTTTGGCAGAACATTCCTGTTCTTGTCATTGTCAGCATGCTTGCTTACTTCTGTAAACTGGAACAGCTTTTGGTGAGTAAAGACTACACAGTAATGTCATCCTATTCCAGAAAAGGATCTTAAATAATGCTTGTTTACTGGTTATCAGAAAAGGATCGCATTCTTAATGATTTGCAAGTTCGTCACATTTCTCTTGATTCTTGTGTGGAGAACAGCTAGGAAAAATATATTTGTATTGGTAAGATGTCTCTGTCGCTTACTACTTCATAAAAAAAAAAATGTCTCTGTCGCTTACTTTATGTTTTTTTAAGTCTTGGCTTGTGCAATATCTGCTGACTTAAAGTGAGTCATTTCAGAAAACTATGTTCACTAAGCTGGCAATCACAACACAGAAATGAGACTGAATTTTGTCAATGCTATTTATTTGGTCACAATTTAATAGGCATTTACATGGTTTATCCTAAATCATCACTCATTTTTCTTTGCTAGTATATGTGATACCTGCTTATGAGTTGTGACTGTTACATGGTTTCACTTAGAGGTCATAGTAATTGACGAAGCTCAGTTTTTTGCGATTGGCCTGAAGTTAAAGACTGTCACTGATTGCTCCAACTGCTGGAAATTCACATATTCAAGAGAGACAGTAGTTGTAACGGATGTGGCATTAGGCATCATCATATTGGATAACATTTTGTGAAGATCCAAATAGACTTCAACCTCCATTGTGTGGCAACTTGAATAACTACAGTTAGGAGTCTGTTCTTCTGTGCCCCGTGTCAAGCAGGAGCTGTGTCACCTGTTTAGTAGGTGTAAATATTGCTTGTTAGAGGGTATCTCCAAGAACATACCGCAGTCTGCTAATGTGAAGAAATGAACCTCAGCCCTAACTTTTCCCCAACAACTAGCTAATAAAGCAAGGATTGCCCAAAACCATCGGCAAATAATCAGGTCTCACGCCAATGTGCCCACTCAAGACCGGACATTTGGAGTGTGGACAATAAAACATGAGGGCCCAACATTGGATAGACCAAGAGTTAAAGATGAAGCAGTGATCATGTGCTTAGTGATTAACAAGTTTGTTACATTTCTCTTGTTTCTTATGTGGAAAACAACTTGGAAAAATAGATTGTTGTTAGCATTTGGTAAATGTATTGTCATGCCTCTGTCGTTTGTTTTATGTTTTGTTGTGAGTTGGCTTATGCAATAATGTCTGCTTCCTTTATAAGAATGAGAATGTGATTACTGTATTAGCTGAGCTGGCAATCATACCACAGAGAAATGTAGTTTTTTGTCCTTCGATTTCTATTGTTGTTACTCTACTATATATTGTATCTTGTACTTCGACTATTATATGTACTTCAATTATTGTATGATTTTATTGTAGTTACTGTTCTTTTTATAAGAATGCTTTCTATAGGACTTTACCATGATTTTTTCACTTGCGTTATTTCTTTTTTCGATATGATTTGATACGTTTTTCCTAGAGCCGAGGGTCTATTGGAAGCAACATCCACCTCTCCGTGCAACCTTGAAATCTACACACTCTATTCTTCCTAGATTTTACTTGTGGGATTTTTTAGATATGATTTGATATGTTTTTCCTTGCGCCATGGATCTATCGGAAGCAATATCCACCTCCCCGAGTAGCGATGAAATCTACATAAATTCTATTTCCCTAGATCTTACTTGTGAGATTATTCTGTGTATGTTGTTTATATTAAACTTGAATTGCGAGGTTGTATTTTGACTTGGAAAAAGAAAAAAACATAAAAAATTTGTAAGTTAATCTCAAACAAGATTTTCAGTTTTCCTCAAATATTTCAAACACCAAAGTTTATTATTTGCAAATATCACTCCACAAAAGCTTGTATTACTCCATTCTTAATTAAAGGTGTTTATGTTACACAAGTCTTTGATAGGGAAGATTTTATTCTCGGAAATAAAATTTTCCAGTGCGAATTTGAATTAATCAGGATATCAATATTTAATTTGCATAGTATTTAAGCAAAATATTACTCCCTCTGTCTATATTTACTTGGCCACTATACTATTTTAGTATGTCCAACAATACTTGTTCAGTTTATAAAATCAAGAGATAATTTTACACTTAATTCCTAATTTACCCTTGTCATTAATTATAGTTATTTCCCTATTATATTTTTCAATACATTGCATTAATTATATTCAAAGGGTGATTTGGTAAAATTAACCAAATAAAGTTGGACGAAGAGAGTATCTATGGCATTAGTTAATCTCTCTCATCACTGATTGTTTTAACTTGTTGTTTGGCATGAAAGTCACAAAACTAGAGTAAGAATTGGCCCACTATAATATGACTTTTTTGGTTAATTATGATGGTCAGGATCGGGGCGATGCTTCTAATAATTTATTTTCATTTCAATAAGTTGAAACTTGAAATCTTTGATTAAGAGTAGAGGAATTTTAACTATAAACATAATGAATAAAACATTTCACAATTTTATTTATGAATCAAAAAAAAATTTACACAAAATTAAAGTCTAGTGCACGATGTTTGGAAAATATAAATTATCCAAACCTGTTGGATATGGATGAGCATATAGGGATGGTAATGGGGCGGGTGCAACTCACAATTTTTTTAAATCGCTCCGCATGATATCTCTTTTTATTTTCAACTCGATCCGCCCCTGCATAGACCCGTCCCGCTTAAATTTTTAAATTCTTTTATCTTTAATTGAATTTAGTTTTTTTTCCCATTTCTAATTAACATTTTAACAATTAACAATACCAGACATCTCTAGTTTAAATTTTTTTTAAAAAAAATTGAAGTCAATGTTTAATATAGAAAATTTAAATCTTTGATTTTTACTAATTACAAAGATTTTATTTCTTCGAATTTCGATTTGATTTTTTAAACCCGCAACCCACCCCACTCTGCATTAGTTTTTAAAATAGCTACTTCAATTCACCTCGCATCCGCCTCGCTACACATAGCTCTAAACCCGCCCCGCCTCATTGCGATCTTACGAACATATTCATATCCAAAAATATAATCCAACATAAAATCTATAACAATTCTTTGTTCTTTAGGTTATAAATGAAAATATTACCATTCTTTGATTCATAAAAGATAATTTCACCATTGTCCATGCAACACAAAAGAGCACTGTATGATGCTACCTTGGGAAGTTTCATTAACATTTTTTAAATTAATTGAATTTTTGAGAGTTTTTTCAACGTTCAAAATAATTGAATTGTTAAAAGTTCAAGAAGAATGTTTAAAACTTTTTTCATATTTGTCCTTTCATTTATTAAAATTTTATATTTTCTACGAGATAAATTACACTACATATTTATGATTTCACAAAGGGTAATAGAGGAAAGTATGGTGTAAATTTTGTGTTTAAATGAAACAAATTCAATTTCCATAAATTATTTTTTAATTATTTTTATAAAATTATAAAGTGCAAAATTCTTTTAAGAGTAGAATTAAACTTTTCATTAGGTTAAGATAATTTAAGTAATTTAATTTTTCTTTTTAAATGTAGAATTATTAGATTTATCTAAATTTTAAAGTCATAACAATTCTATAAGAGAACAAACTATGGTTGTTCACTTGGTTAAAATATCTATATTTTGTCTCATATTTTTATTAAAATATTTTTATAATATTACAAGCAAAAAAGAAATCAATTATATACCTTTTCAAGTTCCTCACATGAGTGAAAAGAAAATTAAAATTGAAAAAACTTTTAAATTTATTAAATAAGAAAACTATAAGCAATGAAAGAAATTAGAAATAAAGCAAGATTGATTAATTAGTACTTTTTATATTTTTGTTCTTAATATAAAATTTTATTAATTAATATGAGACGTACTCTAAACTATAATTTATTTGACATTGCTCAAATTTTGAGAGCCAAAAAATATTAAAATTTGATTGTAAATTTGAATGTGAAATTCTTTAACTTTTGCAATAAACTCTACATAATTGGAAAGTACTTAAAAATATTTTACATAATAGTATTTAATAACTAAAAATATTTTGGAAGTATATAACAAAAATTACAATAAAAAACTCATTTAACTTTCAAAATTCGACCTCCATAATTGAGCATTAATGGCCAGATTTGCCAAATAGCATTTATACGAGGAAATGTCCGTAAAACTCCGTAAAAATGATCGTAAAAGAGTCCCAAGATTATTACCTAAACAAATCAGCGTGAAACCAAAATAACCAACAAGACTACCATTTTTCTATCATTCAAAAACAACTCCTAACACAACTAATATGAGGGGAAAACAATTGCAAAGTGTAAGACACATATTTCTAGACACAGAGACGAATTTTAACAGTAAAAACGCGAAGAACCTAAATAGCTTAGGGACCTTGTGGGAGCTTTATCTTCAGTTTCTTACTGTTTTGGGACGAAAAGGGTCTGTTTTGTGCTTTAAAAGGTCGAATTAGCCGACTTATAGGTGAGCTTGACCCGATCCGATTTTCTACTAGAGCAGTTACGGTAAAGCTATCATAACTTTTTATTTCGAAGTCGGATTGATGCGCGTTTTTGTGCGTTGCAAACTAGACTCATAGATCTTCAATTTGATAGGTCATGGACCTTCAAACTCCTTATATTTTGGGAGACATGGTCTGATACATTTGACCCAACTTTAAAAAAGATTTCTTAAAGTTTTTTTACGGTAACCTTGGCCAACCTTTATCTTGCAACTTTCTTGACTCCAAAACTTAACATATGAACTTTGGGCTATTAAAACACCCCCTAACAATCTATTATTATCAAATTATGCACTCTTAGTCCATCCGAGAAGTGAAACTTAATTTAAACCTTCCGAAAAGGACGAGGTGTCACTCGGGCCATTTCTCTAATCTCGAATATGTATTTAGGGGATTTCATTGACTTAAAACTTTAAATCCTTGATATTAACATTGATTTGCAGCCTTATTATCCTTAGGTGCTATCCAAAATCATATATGACTTATATAATATGCCACACTATATATATTATGGAAGACGAGAAACACGGGGTCTCACAACTTCCCCCTTAAAAACATTCGTCCGCAAATGTGTATCGTCACATAAACTGAGGCATAGGAAGAAATTACTAGTACATTACCATAATAGTATACCTTATTTTATCACCAAATTATGTGATTTAACGAATAAGACTCTTTATCCTTTAATCATAGATTTTGATTTCAAATTTAAGGTAAAACAAAGTGTAAATTTGATCTTATGACTTCTAAATTTTGTAATAATGATTTCAAGTGTTAATAACTATGTTCTACACTTAATATTTATATATATTTAATAAATTTCTTAATACAAATACATTATTTGAGTAAAAGTTACTATCTTCGATCGGACACATAATTGAACTTCTAACCCCACGTCTAATTAAAGATATGAAAAAATCTTTAATAGAAAGTGATTCTTTTAGATAGTCCTACGCCATGCTAATTCAAATTAATCGGACTCTACATACGTAACATCTAGAAACCAAAATAAATCATTTAAGTAATGTGCTTAATCCTTCAAATCCCAAAAATGCTCACTTTCTCCACGTGACTTTCACGTGACCACTACTTTTCTACCTGGCAACTTCTCTCTCCTCACTTTCTCTCTCTGAAAACGCTGATCATCTATGATGCTCCCACGACTACAATGACACCTCGCCGGAGCATCGACACCGCCGGCGTTCAATCCTACCGTATCCGCCGTATTCACCGTCTGCTCCGCCGCCGCTCCAATTCTTCATTTATCCGTTTTTAAATATAAGCCCTAAGATATGGTTAACAAACGCGTTCCCGATTGGCTCAACAGCTCACTTTGGTCGTCTCCTGGGCCAAAACCCCCAGTTCAATCTCCACCCCCATCGCCGGCACAGTTAAATGACGATGAAGACCGCTCCACACGGTCAGCTACTAAATCCTCTACCGTTACCGTTAACGCCGTTAAAGCTGGTGGTTCGGCTAGTGAGGGAGAGCCTGGTTCAATGACGTCAGCTCCGGTTGTAATTAGAGCGGAGACTAGGCACGTGCCTACACGCGGCAAAGCGGAAGTTAGAGATCCTTTGAGTAGTAGTAGTAATTATCACAGTGATGATGAAAATGGAAGTTCCGCTAGTAGTACAACGACATCAGCAGCTATTTCTTCAGCTGAGGATATTTCTCGTCAGGCTCAGCTTTGTCAAGAGGTTAATTGGACGTTTTGCTGTCTATTTGTTGGTTTATACCTATCTTATGGCATCTAAATTGCATCTGTTTTATGATAAATTCGTCTTACTACAGTGCTGAAATTAATGTTCCAGAAAATGTAGAGAACCTAACCCCAATTATTGAACATTTTAGCAAGGAAAGGCTAATAGATAGTGAAAATTCATCTAGTTAATCCAAGTTAGCTTGGGACTGAACTATGGATGTTGTTATTGTTTCCGGTGGATCTAGAAAAAGATAGGTAATCATTTTTGTTTGAGAAATGTGTGAATATTAGTTGGAAAGGGTAGTTCTTGTCAAATGATAACCAAACACTGATTATAATTAATGAAACTGATTTATTAGGAAATAATGATTTAATTTAGTAAAGAAAACCATATCAAACTGGCTATAAACCTAATATAAGCAGGTCATTTCAGGATATAGAAGTTCCATCTTATGGTGGTTCTCCATTCTTGTTAAATAGAGTATTCATCAGTTGTCTCTCTTTTTATTTTTTGAATCTAGTTGTCAAGAAAGATTATAAACATGGGAGAAGTCAGGAGGCTAGCATCACAAGGGATACCAGATGGAGCTGGCATTCGTGCTACAGTGTGGAAGGTATAAGATTTGCTTGTGGAGACTTAATTTTTGCTGACCCATATTCCGGACTTAAATACTCCTCTGCTCATTTCTGTGGAATGTGTGTGACCGTGCAATTGGTGTAACTTCTTATCCAAATGTTTTGTCGATAGGAAAAGGTTTTAACTTGGTTGAGTCTCAATGTGTACTTTCCTCCTAATTGCATGTACTTTGTGCAGCTATTATTGGGATATTTGCCAACCGAGAAAGCACTATGGCCAACAGAGTTGGTTAAAAAGAGGTCTCAATACAAGAATTTTAAAGAGGAGCTTTTGGTGAATCCTGTAAGTCCAAAACTAGTGTTGCTAATGCAATGATTACTGTCAAACACGTTAATGTTATTTTTACTTGTTTCTAAAATGTTGTTCTACTGTTTGTTTGTATTAAAGAAGATGCTTTGCTAATTCTGTATATCTGAAATTATGGCTTCAAAATTTATCCTTGGCATGATGTTATGGATGAAAGTCATGTCATTGATCTGTTGATGCTTGCACACTTGCACTTCTTGCAAGTTCTCAGAGTTTTTGTTTCTATAACATAAGGGCAAGTTATTTGACATTTTCTTCCATGTCGGTGTATCCTCATCTTGACTTTTATAAATTTTAGATCCTGTGTGAGAAGAAAAATTGTCCACATATACTGGCTGAATAAAAATTAATGATCTGGTTGTAACGACATCTTGTTGAATGTTTAATTCTAGTGTTTTTTTTATTGTTTTGGGTCTTTGAACCCTTGCAATAGACATGTTAGACAGATAAGCTTAGCTAGAAAGTGTTATTTATATTTTTCCTGTACAGATATCACATCGTGTTAATTGCACCTGCGATTTTGTTTGGTAGTCCTTACTTTTAAAAAAAACTCAATCCCAAAGTTGACTCAGTGAGTTGGGGGGATTTTGTTTGGTAGTCCTTACTTTTGAAAAAAACTGAATCCCAAAGTTGACTCAGTGAGTTGGGGGGTAAATTGGAAAACATGTTAGAAGTGCTCTCATGGATCAAAATCATGTATGCTATTTGGGTGTTATAGTGTACATTGTATCTTCAGCACTTTCTTGGTTCTTTTGTGAAGGCTTACCTATAAAAAAAGGGTGTTACATATCTGGTGAATTTACTTATCAAAATAAATGTGGTAAGTTACATGAACTTGAACATTGCTTGTGTTCAAATGTTCGGTGTCTGAATGTTAATATGGCTAGGCAGTCGGAGATTACGAGGAAGTTGGATAAGTCGGTAATTCTTGACGATGAAGGAACAGAGATAGAAGACAAGGGTGCACTCCCAAGATCAGAGATACCTCAAGGAGAGCATCCTTTAAGTCTTGGGAAGAATAGCATCTGGAATCAGTTCTTCCAGGTACAGTATTTATTCTTCTTGTTCTTTTCCATCTTTCTCTGCAATGTTTACATAGAGTTCCTTTCAGATCATAACTGAGGGCTGTCTGTAATCACAAGATGGTTGCCTTTTTGTAATCAAATCCATATCCTTTTTTTATTTATTCCTGTAGACATTCCTAGTAAGGTTTTTCACTCTCACTGATTATACAATTCATTATTAGTGTGATCATGATGGGCTCAAACAAGGGAAATGGATCAATTGCTTCTGAGAACATCCTTCCCTTTTATTCTATAGAGAATTAGAATCGTAAGTTGATAGTGGGTTTGCCCATGATTCAAATAAGTTCCTTGTTAAATTAAATAAACAAGTAATGACCCCTCCCTAAGCTGCAAGAGAGAAATCAAAAGTTACGGTTGTGGAAACCATTTTCCCATGTTCCACAAGGCTAAGGGGCAGCCAACAGAAACTCAAATAAATATTTGACATAATCTGAAGGAAGAGAGCGTTCCACTTTCTTTTGCTTTCCTGCGCTAGGTAACCGTTTATGGAATATCCGTGGCAAGAATGTTCTGCTTTGTGGAGTCAACTCATGTTCCACTTTTTGTTTGTGTCTTGAAGCTGTTATCAAGTACTGTTGGTACATAGTTGTTACTGTCTCCAAAAAAAAAAAAGTACTGTTGGTACATTACACCGGATACCTGTTAGCATAAATATATCTTCCAACATGAAGCCTCTACCTCCAGTTATCTGACAGTTGTATAATATTGAAGTGACTACTAATTCTTTTATGCTTTTTGCTTCTAGGACACGGAAATAATCGAACAGATTGATCGAGATGTCATGCGCACACATCCAGACCTGCACTTTTTCTCAGGGGATACACCATTTGCAAAATCTAACCAGGTAAATACCGGCCTTTTTGACTTGAGAGTTGGTACAAATATCTGTTGATGAGCTAATAGTATATCTTGTGTTATCAGGATTCTCTGAGGAATATACTCATTATTTTTGCCAAACTCAATCCTGGTATAAGATATGTGCAAGGGATGAATGAAGTATTGGCTCCACTATTCTATGTATTCAGGAACGATCCCAATGAGGAAAATGCAGTAAGTGATGCCTTGATGCTGGATTATATTTGCATTAGCTATGTTTTGCAGATCGTAACTTAAGAGATATAACAGCTTTGTAACCAAAGTACTATAGCAATACTTTGGCAGTAACACTTCTTCCATTGTCAAAACGTATGTTTTAGAGATTCATTCTTGTTTGAAATGAAGACTTATGTGGATAGGAGAAAGCTACACTTCCTGAAAATGCCAATAACATGTCGTTAGAGAGGACATGCCAAAACTACCTTGATATTGATCCATTTCCCTTTATTATGTTATTATTTTGATCAAAGCCATCCCAATAGTTCTTCTCTAACTTGATCAATCCCTAAGAAGATTTGATTGTATAAGTTATAGCTTTCATTGCCTGAATAGTTTCATACTTCAAGATGTGCCTCACCTCACCACATTAAGAAAATGGAAGTATGCATATTAGTGTCTCCCGGGATGGTTGAGAGTTGAGGCTAGTTGAGGCATAGAGTAACAACCTGGAGATCTTAGGTTTGACTTCCATCTACATCAATTAGTTGGGCTGGTTTGAAAAAGTTGAATAGCTGAAATTCAGTTTTTCTATTTTTCCAAGTGATTGTTTGCTGTTTTTGCCACAAAGAAGAAGAAGAACAGATTATCAAATCTTTCAAAAAGTCATAAACACCATCCTTGTGTAACCAACTAATCAAAGTTTTACTTCATGTAAATGGTAAGCAAAACACTTTATTTACTCCTTACCTTCTCAGATAAGCTTCTAATGCTTCGCAGATCGTATTGACTTCTAATTTTTAATCAGCATCTCCTTTCGTGTAAGTGGTGCGAATGCACTCTTGAATCCTGCCCTATCTGGTAGCCTAATGCTACAAGATATCAGTTATTCACTATTAGATCTTGTTTTGAAGCCTTTTGCCTTGATAATAGACCTTCATACAAAGTCTTGTGCCTAATCTTTGTTGAAACCAACTAACTTGTGTTTTCAAACAAACAAAAAAAAAAAACCGAACATAGTTTTTGAGTTTTTTGAAAGATCCAGATTAGATATTTTCACCGACCAAACATTTTTTTGAGCGAAATAAAAATATGAGTTTTAAACCCAAGTCATATTTTTCCGACAAATACTACCTTAATGTAAGCCTGTCTGCTCCAACCATGTCGCCAGGCACATGTTGAGATGAATGATTATTACATCTGTACAGGTTGTTCTTTCAGATTTTTTCTGGATTTGAGTGTCAATGTTTAAGTTCAGTTCTGTTTATCATTTTCTATTTGCAAGCTATGCAGGCTTCTGCAGAAGCAGACACTTTCTTCTGCTTTGTGGAACTATTGAGTGGATTTCGTGATCATTTTTGTCAGCAACTCGACAATAGTGTTGTTGGAATTCGTTCTACAATTACAAAGTTATCACAATTTCTGAAAGAACATGATGAGGAGCTCTGGCGACATCTTGAAATGACAACCAAAGTAAGATCTCTTTTATGAACAAAAATACTTTTACTTGATCAAAGAAGAAAAGTAAGATCTCTTTTATGCTTAACTTTAGATAGCTGCATTTGTTACTATGGCTAAAAATGTCTGCTTTATTACTCTGATCGGCAATTATTCAACCTGCAAGTTTACACCACCTAGTGGCATATATATCATTTGGATTGTTTAGAGATGATGAATGTAAATTTAACTTATTGTTAGAAGTCTCAATGCCAACAATAAGTGTGGTCTCTTTTGATTTGCATCTCCTCGATGCCTTTGATGATGACTGCTTTCTTCATTAGAAAAAGTCTGAATTCCAACAAAGTAATAATATTAGGCTGTACATTCACATTTTAACATTTGAATGCTGATTTTTTAACTATTAAAGAAGACGCAGAAGTTAAGGACTTGTCAACCTAAAGATTACTTGTTTACAGCACCTTAGTTTCAATTGAAGATGACTGCCTTAACCCCAGGAGAACTCACATTTAAGGTCAATATTTCCATGAACACATGTTAACCTTGTTCACTGGTGAAACATTTCCTTCAAAATTAAAATGATGGTTCATTCTGCTTCATCAAAGTTTTTTGCACCTTTTAGATATTCTGGGCAGCTGACCTGATAGCCTTCCCACCTCTATTAATAGGATTTTTCTAGTGTTGTTTTCTAATAGTACGTCACAACAACCTAAATGTTGCTTGCATGTCTAATTTAAATCTATATATCCTGATCGGCAGGGGTGGAGCCAGGTAGGGCCAAGGGGCTTCATTCAAACCCCCTTACACTATATATACATGGTTATAGTTATTTTTTATGGATATATTTAGTAGATGTTGAACTTCCTTCGGCTTTTTCTTGTGTTTACTTCATATTTAGAACCCCTTTAGCGAAAATTTTGGCTTTGCCATTGCTAATTGAGCTGTGCTTTCCTGGCAACTCTTTTATGTCCCATAGGTGTGTGCCTTTGCGTGTGGCAAGACAGCTGTATTTGTGTGTATTTCCTTTGGCAATTGATGCTTTTACTATTTTACTAGCATGAGTGATAAAATACCTAGCTTCTCCACATTTACCAATTTCAAAATATTCTCTACAGTTACCAATTTCAAAATAAAATAAAATAACTGACTGCTCTTGTTTTTGACTTCACCTGATGATGTCATAGATAGTGCTTTTGTTTATATTCTGGATCAATCAGTAATCTTTATGTGCCTGATGTTGGGTGTAACAGGTGAATCCACAATTCTATGCATTCAGATGGATAACACTTCTGCTAACACAAGAATTCAACTTTGCGGACAGTCTGCTTATATGGGACACACTACTAAGCGATCCTGAAGGACCTCTGGTAAGCCATTATGGAAGCAATGTGCTTTTGTAGCTATATAGCCTGGATAACAATTTTTTTTGCATGAGCTGATTGCTTGTTTAATTATCTTCCTTTCAATTAGTCGGGACTAAGATCAAGGCTTGGTCATGTTGCCACTTATCCTTCTTGCTGAGTTTGTTTAATTTGCATGTCAGTAAAAAAAGGTACAGAAGTTTTGGTGTTTGAGAATCCCATATTTTCTTAAAAGACATTATTTAGTGTTGGAACGAAAATGTTCAAACCAAGCAGAGTGGATATTGAGGATTTCCACAGGCAACCATTTTTTTAAAAAAGGATTCTTACTGCTGGCTTCACCTAGTTTGGGATTGAGGTAGAGTTATTGTTGTCTGTTCGTATATTTTTTGGTGTATTTCCCTTTTGATGTGTGGACATGTCATCAGAGAAGAGAGAAGTTTGAAAATCCCGGATTTGATGGTCATGTCTTAGTTATCAGACCCAACAAAAAGAGATGCTCAGGCAGTAGTACAGTTGGGTCCTTATCCTCATGGCTCAATGCAGGGTGGGGGTAGGAGAATGCTTTTGGAGGGAGTAAAGGAGAATCTAAATTTTCAAGGAAAAGCTTCAATTTGCAAGGAATCTGCCTGTCATTGCATTTATAAAGCTGGCGATTCCACAAATCATGGAACTTTGATGTCTGCTATATGTCTTTCACCATCATGATTTGAGCTAAAAGAACTTACAAGTGTCTGACAAAATTACAAAACAATTCTTTATAGCATCTTGAATATTTACAAGCTTATGTTTGTGGGTTCAGTGTGTTTGGGGTGGGTTGCCTGAAGGGAAAGAGAGAGAGGAAAAATGTTGCATAGCTTGGTTAGGAGGAGGTTATGCGCGTTGGGGGCTAAAGCCATTTTCTGTGGGGTTGGGAGGAAGCCAGATCATGTTCCACACTGATCCTGCAGCCTGCCTTCATCCTTTAAAAAACAAAAAGGATTCTGCATGGTTAGCTCTAATTTGTTTAAAGATGTAACATGTAAGTGTACTTGACACATTTGGTAACTCTCGTGTAATGTAGCCCTTGCATTGGAAATTTAACCATGACTTTGTTAGCATCCCTTATTATTGGAGTATTGGTAGTTTATCGCAAGTAAACTAGGTTATATCCTTTCTGTTTTAACTCCTTTATTTGTTTCCTTTGCTGCATGTTATTTTCTGAAGCTTTTAGGTAGTACTGGATTGAAATTCCTTGCAACTTTGTGTCTTTAACTTGCAGGAAACGCTTCTTCGGGTCTGCTGTGCTATGTTAATTATTGTGCGGAGACGTCTACTTGCTGGGGATTTCACCTCTAATTTGAAGCTACTGCAAAATTATCCACCCACAAATATCAGTCACCTCCTCTATGTAGCCAATAAACTACGCGTTAAATCAGTCTAGAAACTGTCGAGCTGAATAGAGGTTTTGGTTGTCCAGTCTAATTTTCTTTGTATTTCTTGTTATTGTCATGTTAGAGAATGTAAATGTCTGATCAATTCAGTTGTAGGCATCTGCAAATTAAATCCCCTCCTCTTGCATCGTTTGTTCTCGTGTTTACAGTGATCAGTGAGAGTAAAAAGCTGTTGTTTGGCTGTGGATTTTTTTAAATTGTATTCTCAAATGCATTCCTCACAAAGGCATGTGCACAATTTCAACTCTGTTGGTGTGAATATACAAAAATTTCTGATAAAAGAAGCATCTAATCAGAGGGAATGATCAACTAGTTGGCAAATTGAAAACCTATGTTTTACAAGTATGCTTAACTATCAAAGCTGCACGTAAAACATCTCGTATGCTCATTTGGAGAAGAGTTGAGTTGCGTTGAGACCAATTGACACTGAGTTTTCGAGTAATTGTACGGTTCGCCCTTCAAATTAGCTGCTATATCAACAGTGGAATCCTGCAAGTGGCGTTTAGGTACCTTTGGGATACCTTCAAGTGAGCTGAATTTTAATTTTTGTAATTAGAAATCAAACTTAATGCATAAGTTCATTAAGAGCGCATGGTATAATTTGCAGGATATTATGACGTGAAAATATAAAAACTGTTATAAAACTGAATCTAAAATTAAATTTAAGGCTGAACAATAAAAGCAGAAGAAGAGAAGGGAATTCAGATATATTTCTTTGTTTTCTCGTCTCTATT
>JBCEWC010002828.1:0-32571 GCA_038996855.1 Solanum aculeatissimum | reverse complement strand
TAACTGATGTGATTGCGAGGATGCTAACCTCTAAACACGATTAGTAATCAACTCAACACGAATATATAATTTAAATTGCTAATAATGAGATAGTGTAAGTCTACTCAATAAATTTTCAGAAATCAACTGCTAAATAAACACTTTCTTAGTTTAGATCAAATAAGCAAATAAATCCGAATCTTTCCAAAAATTCATAGATATAAGCTCGATTTTTTCCAAGAACCCAAATAATTGGTTCAATATCTCAATAAGATGAAGTAGAGTTTTAACGTCATTGCAATTAGATCCCAAATCATTACTCCTAGTTTATTTTGCACGCCTCCCACTGATCTTGTGCCTTCCTTGGAGAGATAATACTACTACCTCCGTTTTTTATAAATATTTATCTCATATTATATGGGCACTTACTAAGTTGGGATAAATAATTATTTTTTTCTATTTTACCCCTTCCATTAATTAGTGTGTTAATGTTTTTTCAAACTTAATTTAATGTACATTGATATAAATGAAGGGTAAAATGGTAAAGTCTAATAGTGTATTAATAATTTTTTAATAATTGTGTAAAATAGAAAGTGTCATATAATATGAGATATAATATGGGATGGAGATAGTACTAATTATGTTTACACCAAATCACCTTTGAATGAATAAATTGTGGCAATGTAATTCATCAACCTTCGTTAAGTGTTAAAATCGAATCAAACCAATCAAATAAGTCCATTTTATTTGGTTTCACAATTTTAAAAGTCAATAATATTTAGTTTGATTCTGGTTTTGTTCGAAAAGTCTAATCTGACTGATAAATTATTTTATAATATTATGTTTTATGAACAATTTTGAATCTCTTGTATATATTTTTATCAAATTTATCTATTTATCTATAGAAGAAAACAAAAGAATAAGAACAATTGGCAAATAACATGTCTGTGTTTTGGATGGGAACAATGCCGCGTAAAATTAGAGATTTCAGCTTCTGGTAAAAAATTTACACAACACGTATTTGAATAAAAAAAAAATTTGAACAATTTAAATTTGAATTAATTGGATCTGAAAGTAGATATTAAACATTGGGTGAGATTAAAAAAATCAAAGAAAATTACTACGTGCGTGATAAAATGAAAATGTAAGAGAGTCAACGAATAACGTGAAGCTGGTGAGTTAATCTTAACATGTCGTTAAGATTGTAAATTTCTGTCTGAAGTTTGTTAACGCCGTTAATTATTTTTATTATCCTAAAATTAACAACTATACAAATAGACAAAGAGTTAGTATGAGATAATCCTTTTAAAAAAAAATGGTGCCAAATCTTTTTCTGGCAACTAAGCTTTCATTTGTTTTTATTAATTTGTTGAATTAAAAAGTCCAAAAAAAATTAATGTACGAAAAGGATCAAATATATCTTTATATGTTAAACAAATAAGGTGTAAACAAAAACGTATGGGTCATTTCAATTTTGACAAAATTTGATTTTTAAAATGAATAATATATTTTTATTATAAATTTCACATCTTATTAATGATAAATTATTATTTTTGCAAGACTAATATGCGATTAATTTTTATAATTGTTAAAGTGGAGAAATAATATCTTTTGAAAAGGACAAATTTACCCTTGAATTGACACTATATTTTATTACAACCCAATGTGTCGTTTTAATTGATTTGACGATGCATGGGTGAATTATAATCAAATATTTGTATAACAAACACGTCAATGAGCATGTGGCTTAATAAAATAGGATGCTTTTGGTAACGTGTGCTCAATATTTTTTCTATTTTTGGCACTTTTGGATTGGTCCAGCTGGCATCATTATTCATCATATAAATTCCTTAAAAAGATCATATCATTCTTCACAATCAATAAGGTCAGGATTAATTACTTTTTGTATCTCAGTTATTTGTTTTATTATTATTTTTATTTTTGATAATTTTTTTAAAAAAATAAATTTTTAGCTTTTAAATTTTTCTTCCACGTGATATATTTAAATATTAAAAAAATATTTGTATATGTTTTACATATTTTTTTATGCTTTCAATTATTTTTTCTGTTAATTAAAATAAATATACCATAATTCATATTGATAAATACACACGTTGTCATGTCAACTAAGTAATTGCTGTACATAGCTTCATGTTTCTAGGTCCCCATGGTTCCTCTAATATATATATATATTTTGTTAATAGATCCATATTTATTAAATTAACAAAAAAATATTTAAAAAATATCATGTATTTTCAAAGAATTATTTCACCCATTTTTTACAGTTTCATTTCCGACCCACACTAATAAAAATACCCAATTCATCTTTTATTTGGTTATAATACAAGCCACGCTATATTTTTAAAATTAAAAATAATAATAATTTTAGGATATATTCTAGATCAATAAAAATAATTTTGTTAACGAAAAAGATAAATATGCACTATATATTATAACGAGGAATCACAAAGTTGATGAATGTCTCTTTTGCTATTAATTTTCATAATTTATTTTTATTCTATTTCTTATTGTCGTATACTCACAACTTTACGCTTTGTTTTTACGTCGTAAATAAGATCTGATTTATTATATGTGTGTGGAAAAGAAGGTTATGATATTTTTAAAAATGCTTAAAATTTTTGATGATTTAAGTCAAGATGATAAAATAAAATAAATTACCAGTAAAAAAAAGCATTTTAAAAATAAAATAATCTTACTTTTCTGTATTGGGAAGGAACCAAAAGGCTGATGTATTTGGAGACTGTATTATACTACGTACAACATATTAAAACGAAGTTTCATAGAAGTTGTCTTGTTGCAGTGAGGGATCTAACTGCAATTCACCGGACTTAAATATTTTTAAATTTTTTAAAATAAATGTCGAATATAAAGTGATGGGTACATTGGGAGTTTTATTTGAAGAAAGTTATTTTGAGAATTTAAAATAAGATAATAAATCTTGTTATCAGATCAAAAATATTTTTATAACTTAAAATCAATTAAAAGTCATATATTGAGAATGATGAACTAATTACTTTTGACAAATGTAAATAAATCTTAATTAACAAGGGTTGTGGTTGATAAATCTTCCATCACATTTAATTAAGGGTATTGTATTTAAGCTTTGAGTAGAAAGCAAGTATTATACAGAGTACTTTCCTAATAAACAGATTTTATACAATATAAATTTAAATACAACAAATTAACATAATTGAATCAATATTGGAAAAACAATCAAGATCCGGATACTAGAAAAAAAAAAACAAAAGAACAAGTTGATTTAAATGTTTTTTAAAAAATAATTATATATTTTAAATTAATTAACAATTGATATGACATATGAGTTTTCAAATAAATAAATTAATATGTAATATTAATAGTTTTCAACAACACACATACCTAATGTAATCCCACAAAGTAAAGTTTGAAAAAGATAGAGTGTATACAGACCTCGTGGAAATAGAGAGGTTATTTTTGAAAGACCTTCAGCTCAAGTGCATCAATCTCTTTTTTTTTTTTAAATAGTGGAGAAAGCATATTAGCTAACCAAACGAAAAAAGAATAGAACCTATAAGAGTGAAACAATAATAACAACAAAAAAATGTGATGATCGAAATAAAGTAAACAACATGAGGTAAGAACTATAAGGACATGACTAGTCCTACATCTGGCGCTAAACCTTGTAATGCAAGACAACACACTATCTCTGGCACCCTTCAACACTCCACTCTTTTCTATTTAAAGTCATATCCTCGGTAATATGAAGATGTGTCACGTCCTATCTAATCAATTCTCTCCAATATTTTTTAAGCATACTCCTACCCATTTGCCTACTCCTTACAACTATCCTCGCACACCTCCTCACCAGAGCATCAATGCACCTTCTCCACACATATCCAAAACATCTCAATCTCGCTTTCCTCATTTTTTTTGTCACGGAAGCCACTCTCACCTTCTCTCGAATAACCTCATTCCTAATCTTTCACTTCCACTATGTACACATTCATCACGACATCCTCATCTACGCTACATGCACCTTCTGAATACGAGATTTCTTAATTGCCCAGTACTCTGCCCAATACAACAAGGACAAATGCATCATCACTTTGTAGAACTTACATTTAAGTTTAGGTGGTACTTCTTATCATACAAGACACCAAAAAAAAGTCTCCAATTTCATCCAAGCTGCTCTAGTGCGATGTGTGACATTATCGGCAATATCCCTACTGTCCTAAATAATAGACTCAAGATATTTAAAAACTTTATCTTTGGAATCATCTGTGTGGCAAGTCTCATTTCTACATCCGTTTCATCTACCACAACCCTAAATTTGCACTATAAATATTCTGTCTTGGTCTTACTCAATCCGAACCCTTTGGATTCTAGATATCTTTAAACTTTCAATCTATCATTAACTTTGTTCCGCTTTTATTAATTAGAACTTTGTCATCCGCAAATAACATAAACAACTGCATCTCCTCTTGAATAAATTGCGTCAACTCATCCATCACCAAGACAAATAGAAAAGGACTAAGCACAAATCCTCGATGAAACCCCATCTCAATTAAGAAGTGCTTAGAGTCTCCTCCCACCATTCTAACCCACATCTTGGCTCCATCATTCATGTTCTTTATCGCTCTAACATAAATCATTGGGACACCTTTGACCTCCAAACACCTCAAAACGACAATCCTTGGGACTTTGTCATAAATTTTTTCAACATCTTTCTTTTTCTTATACTTTCACCGGTCTCCGCACAAGATGGATCGCTTCGGTAGTCGATCGCCCCGACATGAATCCAAATTGGTTATCGAAAATGGACACCCCTCTCCGCACCCTCATCTCTATCATTTTTTTTCAAACCTTTTATAGTGTGACTTAACAGTTTGTCGCCTCTGTAATTGTTACAGTTTTGAATATCATTCTTTATTTTTATACATAAAACCATTGTACACCACCCTCTATTCATCGATTTTTTTATTATTTTAAAAACAATATTAAACGACCTAGTCAATCACTCAAAAAGAATTCCTTTTCGCTCAATACTTGCATCAAATTAATGAATACAAGATATATATTTTTTATACATATATTAATTAATAATTATTTCACTGAGTATGTTATTATTTTAATAGTATATTTAATTAATTAATAATTATTTAGTTATAATTAATTTATCATAATTATTTTAATAGTATATTTAATTAATTAATAATTATTTAGTTATAATTAATTTATCAATATATGTTACTTAAATATTTAACTGATAAAATTACATTATTTATTAACATCCAAATAGGTATTTACCTGTTTCTCACTATTCACGGCCCACATCTGTGGTAATCCATCCAACCCAAACAAGTGAAATTACTCATTTGTCCGATTTTGTCGCAAATTTTTGTCCTTTTTCAAATAAAATAAGTATTAATAGCCACATAAATCGTTAATTTATCAGTCTTTTCCCCTTTCTTCTTCATCTTTTTCCACCGTCCTTTTCCCTCCCATTTTCTTTTTCTATTTTTCTCTCTCTACTCACTACTCCCCCGCCCCCTTCCGGCCACCGGCAATCTTTTCCGGCAATGTCAGACCACACCATACACGCTCCTCTTTTAACTTCGGGACACCTCCCGCACTCATCTGACGGAGATGATCATGAGCACGCGCCTGAGCCGCACGTGATTCTCACCGTCGAAGACGATGGGGTACATCAATTATCAAACAGCGATCATCTGGGTACCCGTATTTCGGAGGTGGATGATAATCCATATGCGTTTCTTGGAGCGAATAGGTTCGACATGCCCGGATCCACCACAGTTGACCCGTTTAGGAATAACACACCTAGAATCGAAGGGGTCTATGAATGGTTGAAGATTGTCGTGTGCTTGCCGATTACCTTGGTGAGGTTGGTGCTTTTTGGGTTGTCTTTGATGATTGGTTATGTGGCTACACGGATTGCTTTGGAAGGATGGAAAGATAGAAACAGTCCGATGCCCAAATGGAGGTCTAGATTGATGTATGTTACCCGGTTGAGCGCAAGAATTATCCTCTTCTCTTTCGGGTATTTATTCAGTAACTTTCAACCATTTACTTGTAAATTGGGTCAGTCAAAGAATGCTACTTTGTTTAATTTGCTTGATAAAACAAGATTTCCGTTTATCTCCAAGTAAAGGGGTAGGATTTCTTGATTTGTGTCGATAAAAGTCGCTCTCTTGGGCAAGACAGGCGTGATTTTACTGTGAAAAGGGTGAAAAAAAATATTATTTTATCTATTTTTTGGTTACTTGTGGAAAGGTGAAAAGAATAATTTATCCACTTTTATCTCGAATAGAGCTGCCAAGTTAACTTAATGTCTCTTTCTGTGGCATTGTGATAGCCCCCGGATTACATTGAACCTTCATTTATTACATGGGTCCTTCATATGCATGGTGTCCTCGACACACACGGTTGCGTATGGGTGTGATATGAGTTTTGAATATACTGTGGATCATCAAAACACAATAAACAGAAGAGCTAGATTTACTGCATTGGATACTTACACTCCTATTGGTTATGTTGCTGAGATGAGTACAATAAAATGGAACAGTGCAATGATTGTCAAGAGACCAAAATTTTGTACAAGCTACACTATTCTATTTCTAGATACTAGGAAGATTCCCAAAAGGCATTTTTGCTAAGTGCTTGATAATGATTTTGATGTTCTTTTTGTTTAATTTTGTTACAAGTAACATCAAGGTGATGCACCTGTATGCATGGAAGAATACTAAGACCCACACTCAAAACATCATTTATCTGATTTAAGTCATGGAGCTATTTCCCCTTTCTTAAATCTCATGGAGTTTTTTTTCCCTTTCTTAAATCTCAAGGCTCTGAAATCACTTCACTTCTCACTGATGCGTTGTTTTTACCTTTCTTATCTTTAGTTATAAGTGGTTATATCCATTTCTGGCAATCAGCTCATAGAGCTTTTTCCTGAAGTTGAGTTACTCCCAAGCAGTTGCCTTCACTGACAACATTGGCGTATTTTACCTCTTTTTTGGCTTGCAGAGTAAACCTGGTTTTTTTCTACCTCACCTTGTACAGGTCTTCCAGCTACGCCTTTTATGTCTTTCTTGGTGTGGGTCATTGTCATCCTTCTGTTAATCCACCTTTTCCATATTGCTAGAGGGATTTTCATTATTCCTTTTGGTCACATGGTCTAGGCTTCTCTCTGTCTTTATTCCTACATCAGTCTTTTGTTAGTATTAAAAGAAAACCAATCCTTTCAATGTCAAAAGGGCAATGTGACGCGTGGAAGAGCTTTCTTTATTGGATATTTTAATATCTACTCTCTTGTGGTTTTCTTAATGGCCTATGGCTACTTAGTGAAGATATGTCTTTCCTTCTCCTGCTTTTTGTGTTTTGACGAAATCCCTTTGTTACCTTCTTTCAATACAACAAGATTACTTATTGTTTGGATGGGCTCATTATGCCAGTCATTTATCTGAACATTCCCCCCTTTATTGGCATAAACTCTTGGTGCAATTAACACTCAAAACTGAAGTGTCAGATGAATTATGAATGTTAAAAGTATTTTTTGAAATGAAAAGTTCATTGTTCATTAGAAGTATTGAGTTGTCTCTTTTGCAAAGATGCTTGTTGGTTTCTTGTATACTGTTTTCATCAACCCTAGTTCAAGATGGCTGCTTTTCTGAGGTCAAGTGGAAACTAAGCGTTAAAATAAAGCATCAGTCACAATAAGCTTGAGATTTTGTTCTTTTCTCTATTGAAGAGGTCGATGGGCCGGCGGAGGGGATGAAGAACCTGGGATATATGTAGCTTGCAGTTGTTGGAGCTCTGGGGAAACCTGTGGGTGTTATGTAGCTTGCAGGTGTTGGAACTCTTGTGAAATTTAGTGGCACATTTATGTTATTAAGGGAGATTTAGTGGCACATTTATGTTATTAAGGGAGACTTAGTTCACTTAATTAAATGGATATATTTAGCCTGCAGTTGTTGGAGCTCTGGGGGTTTGTGGGTGTTATATAGCTTGCAGGTGTTGGAACTCTTGTGACATTTAGTGGCACATTTATGTTATTAAGGGAGACTACTGGTGTAGTTTGCTTAAATAAGTTTTATCCTTACAAGACATTTTTTTGATTGTTGAATATACCCTTACACAACTTATTTGTGTTCCTCTTTTTTTTTTTTAACCATCTAGTAACTTTTTAGTATTCCTTTCCCAAGTCTTGAAGTTCTTCTTAGTCTTTTTCACCTTGTTTCTTATAGCAATATTTAGTGTTCATGGATTTATAAGATTAGTGGTTTCATCTTGTATGTAAGAGGGTAGAACCCCCATTATGGTATTCAATGTACAAAGGAGTAGTTTTTAATTGATAAGTCAGGCATTTTGTGCTGTCCAAGTTAAACAGGTAGTTGCATGTTAAAAGAAGTCATGCAAGCTTTTGTCAAAGTTAAAGAATTTATTTTATCAGATTTTCTTCCCGTGCATTGTTTCTGATGATATATGATTTGTTTTGGTTTCTTTGTCCTTTCCTATTTACTGTTCCAGGTACCAATGGATAAGACGAAAAGGAAAACCCGCACCAAGGGCGATAGCTCCTGTTGTTGTATCTAATCATGTATCGTACATAGATCCCATCTTCTTTTTCTATGAATTATTTCCCACAATTGTTGCTTCTGAGTCCCATGATTCCATGCCTTTCGTCGGAACCATAATCAGAGCTATGCAGGTAATGGGCACAACAACACTATCTGTAATTTTCTTTCTACTTGGTACTATTACTTATAGTTTATGTTTTGCTATTACATATAGTTTATGTTTGTCCTTTGTAGGCAGATTTTCTTCATTCTATTCTAGCTACCATTTCTGCATCCAATTTATTCTAGCTCAGCATGCTTGGTATATATTTCCGTAATTAGGACACTTACTTGTTTATCCCCTTCCCCATTTTTGCAGGTGATATATGTTAATAGATTCTCTTCCACTTCAAGAAAGCACGCTGTAAATGAAATAAAGGTAAATAGTATCTGTCTTTGGTCTCTTGCTTTTTCTTTTTTATAAGATCTCTTGTTTTTCCTATCAATAATATTGGATGATAAGACTTATTTTTGGTTATTATGTTAGAGCATTTCATTCAAAGGTTAGCTTAATCTACTTCTAGTAGGCCCATGATCACTTGTTGTAGCTGTATTATAGATGTTTTCAGAATGTGTTATTGAGGTTTACCTTGGAGATATGAAATGTTATGTTCCATCCCTGGTAAAGCCTGCTACTTTGATTCCATGTCTTGGGATTTAAGGTTGAGCTTTTTACTACATATATATATGCAGATAAGTTGAAGTCTGGGGGGCAGTTTTTGAGCAAATTTTTCTTGTTCAACCACTTGCCAACATGCTGAGGGTTGTAGAAAATCGGCCAATTAAAATGTCTGATACATAAAAAACTCTTGATCCTTTTCATTAACAAGTATTTTTCCATTTCTAAAGCCTTATACTTCCAGCTGGTACATCTGACAGCCGTCATGGTAATGACTTATTTTACAGTATTCATTTGATATTGAAGTAAGCCTTTATTTAGAATTAAGCTGACACATGACAAGTTTCCACTAAGAGAAGAAACGTCAGCAAAATTTATATCCCGGAGATTTATGAAGTCCATTTACTCTTGTATCCGGTGCAATAAAAAGGTCTGAAGAAGTAATTTTCCCTTTGGTAACCATCTCCCTTTACGAGGAGTACTTGTGCATAGCCGTATATGTATATGCATAACTACAAAATCTTCACTTTTCACTCGGCTAAGAAATTGAGTTAGTGAACAGCTCCATCCATAGTTTGCAAGTAAATAATCTTTCCTGAATGTATAATATGAAGATAAAGTGTTCTAGCAATATATAGCTATTTGATACAGAAATATGCTTTCAAGGATCTTAAAACAGAGAAAGGCTTCTTGCGATCAATTTCCCCGAGTGCTTTTATTTCCTGAAGGGACTACAACCAATGGAAGATCGATTATTTCCTTTCAACTTGGTGCATTTATCCCCGGATATCCTATCCAGCCTGTTGTTGTGCGGTATCCCCACGTACATTTTGATCAGTCATGGTATACTCTTCCTTCTCATCAAGTACTTTGCTGCTGATATGTTTGTTTTAGTTATATCGCCCTCATGTGGGATTTCATTGTCGTGTAGGGGGAATGTTTCCTTAGCAATGCTGATGTTTAGAATGTTCACACAGTTCCACAATTTCATGGAGGTGCGTATGACTCGCAGTTAGAAAAGATGGGACTAACTGTTCATGGACATGTATGCAGTATGCACTGCTCAATGTGGTGACTTCCTCTGGTGTCAAGCTTCAAATCTATTATGCTTTTCTGCTACTAGTCATATATGCAGAACTCTGCTCCTTTCCCATCTGAATGTCTGCTTCCTTACATGTATATGCATCTATTAGGCCTCAGTTGTTTAGCGGAATGACTATCACGACCTTATAAATTTTTTAAGCTGTTAATGGAAACTATGAATGTTCTTCAGTTCCAGTGAAATTTAGGGATTAATCTCCTGACTGTCGCTGAAATTGTGCATTGGCACTTTAAATATTAGCTTTATATTAATCTATGTCCGATATAGTCTAGACAAGCATATCTTCATTATGGTTAATTAAGAGACCTGCTGGTCTTTTCCTGTTTTGTTGTAGACCTAGCTGCTCTGGTTCATTAGCTTCAAGTATTTTGCAATATGTTTGATAGTCTTAGAAGTTGTAGACCAATTTGCTCTGATTCATCAGTTGTAAATATTTAACTGGGAACGCGTTAGTTTATGCTTTCAGTGTGCTTGTTTCATACTTTTGCCTTTTTAAACTTTGCTAAATATATTCTTTAAAATGACCTACTGTGGAACTCTGGAAGTCTTAACTACTAAAACTTTGGGAAACCATTAAACTTTCTGTTCTCCTTAACTTTTTTGAGTTCTGCTTTAGTTACTTTTCTGGCTTCATATGCTTAATTTATTTTGGCAACCATGGTTAAATTAATGTTTTAGTCTCCTTTCTCTAAAGCATGATTACATAATCTAGTAATAAATTCATTTTCACCCAAAAACTGACCATGGCATTTCTTTTTTACCTTTCAATGCCCCTCTCGGTCTTCTTTGCTTCATCTGTGTAGTGATCAATGTTAGGCTGGGGAATGGATTCAGTGAAATGTGGTTTATTGTCCTTGGAAATACTTAACATTTCTTTTAATGGTAAGGATATAACTGTTGAAACAACTGTCTCACTTTGTTTAGTAATCTGCAGGTTGAGTACCTTCCTGTTATAACACCTCATGAAAATCGGAAAGAAACTGCTGTAAGGTTTGCTCAAAGGGTGAGTCTAATCTGTAGCAGAATTTATTCTTCTGCTATCTGGAGAAGCTTTATTTTTTATGTGTTGTATGTGTTGCATATCAGAACTTCTTGGATGAAAATATATGCAGAGTTCATGTTTGTTTCCAGCTTCTTTTAATTAATGTGCTTGTGTTTTCCATTATAGAAATATATACCCACTAAATTGATGCACATTTCTATACAAGCTGTTCATGTCTCTTTCACTAGTCTGGAGAAGTCTTCTGTTTCTTTCCTTCCACACCGTCAGAACAAAAAATGCAATCGCATTGTTCTTGCAGAGATGGGTGTGACATGCGTATGCGTGTTTCATGTCAGATTTCCTTCAAATACACTAGAGTTAACGACTGCACATACTCGTGCGATATTACCTACTTGTAAACAAATCCATGTAGGATATGTCAGGTCAGTGGTTGTTCATTAATGTGACATTTTTAGAGTCTTTTTTGCAGCCTTTCACCCGATTAAATTTGTCCATTAAGTTGATCTCCGTTTATACTTATCCAAAAGAAAAGGTTGATGCCCGTTTGTTGTCTTGTTTATCACCTCTCTCCTTTGGAGTACTCTGTGGATGTTTTATTTTTAGTTGGTATAGCTGCATATGAGTTCACTGTAAAATGGACAAGATGGCATAGTTAATAATTGTTGAAGCTGGGAACTTCTTTTACAGTTTTAAGGCCTTATTCGTCTAAATTTTCTCCATGCATCTTATGTAGTGTGGTTCACATTTCAGCAGTGAGGAAGTTATGTTTGTTGTACTTGAAAGACTCTTATATTGACTTTACACACAGGTATAAGAACAGATTTTGTGTGTTAAGCAGTTAAATATCATTTTGGTTGAAAACATATGTGGATATATGTTACTAAAAGTGTGAGCTTGTCTAGTCAGTTATCATCCTTTATACATCCTTTTTACGAAAGCATATCATTAAATTAAAATCTATGATTGATACAGACCGGACATGCTGTTGCAAGTGCTCTTAATGTGGTACAGACATCTCATTCTTATGGCGATGTACTGCTTCTTTCTAAAGCATTGGAGGCCAATCAGGTATATGGTTCTTTTCAATAGCCTGCTAATTAAATCATATTCATATTGTTTGTGTTGATGTATTGATTTTCTTTTCTTCCTCTGGGAGTATCTTAGAGAAACTCATGTTGGAATCTGACTTATTAGCAGTATTTTTGGGAATCTTTCTTCCTAAAGAGTTCCTGTAGCTTATTTGAGACTATTATAAACCTCATATGCTGTTAAGACTGTCAGAAAATAGATGTTGATGCATGCAGCACTACTTATACTACTCCACCTGTTGCCAGCCTGCTACATGTCTAGTCCCACGAGCTGCATGGTTACCTCCAAGAGTGCCCTCTTGACACTGTAATATCATTTTTATATTCTTGGTTTCTGACAGCACTGTTGGATTTCTGGCCCAGAAGCATGCCAAATTACACTGCATTTGGTAATTCTTGTGGCCTGCGTTAATTTTAATGCCATTTTAATATGCAATTGCATATTTGACGGCAGAGAAACGGTTTTAAGTTCAGTCTCATGAAAAAGGCTACTTATTTCTCTTGCTGGTGTTCAATGTTGAATTCTTCAGCACAGATGCAATTCTTTGGAGTTTTGTCTATGTTTTTGTCAGTGAATTGCTTGCCGAGGAAATGATGAATTGTTTCCACTTCTTAATCAAATTTGATTTGTACAAAGGATTTTAGTTGAATGTATCACTCTGGAATAATGTATTTTTATCCGTTTCCAGGAAAATCCCTCGCTCTATTTGGTTGAGATGGCAGGGATTGAATCGGTAAGTGACTTTAATTACTTCATCTCCTGAGAAAAGCAATTTCACTTTTGTTTAGCTATTTTCTTAGAGTATGCTTATTTTGAGACATGGTGTGTTTGTGAGTTAATTGTGAGGCAAAACTGGGCATTGACTAGTACATTGACATTTCTCGAAATGCAAAACAGTTAGCCTCATTGCCTCTTAAATTTGGTTTAATGCTCAAATGTTACCTTTACTTTTGCCCCATAGGTTTAGAGTAGATTCAGTGGGTATTTTTATGTACTTGCTTCAAATACTACAAGGAAGTTGTGCATACAGTAGTAGACTAGTAGCTCAATTTGAGAATACTCCACTGTTTGTTATTTGATATACTTTTAGGTACAGATAGTGTTCCAATTAATATAGGTATTGGATGACTTTTATGGAGATCAATACATCATATAGCTCCACTTTATTGTGTTTTATGTATGATGGGTTTCCCCCTTTTTGCTACCAACGAGAACACGTATTTACTATAATATTAGTGCTTTGGGTCTGATGTGGATCTAGTTTCCTTGTTTAGTTTTAGCTCATTTAGACCTGGTATTTTAGCATTTGCCTGTTAAAAGTTCTTTGGTTTCTTTACTTAGGAGATATGTTTTATTGATATTTTCTGTTTCTTGAGGATAATTACATTTTCATTGTGGTCTGATGTAATGTTGATGTTGGGTAAGGGTTGACCAAGGAATCAGGGTGACGTAGAAAGAACCTTGGAAAAAATGGAGTTTAACTTGTGTGAACAGAGTTTCAAAACAGAGGACATCATAGTATCACAGACATTGTTGTTATCAAGCTAATCTTACCTGTTGTAGTTGATGATAAAAAGATTTGGTTCAACAAATAATTGGTTATCCTTTCTCGATTTTGTGCTCCCACAACTTAAGTACAGTCAAAGTGTGCAATTATGTACTCTATAATTGAATTATCACAAAGAAAAAAGAAGGTATTCTTCCCATGAATGAAATACCATTTTCCTGATTAAGCAGTCCAAAACTTGCACCGAGTAACAAAACTATTCAGTGGCATATCAAGATATTTGAAGCATTATTACAGCCTAATTTTATGCAGATTTTTGTGCCGTTGCAGCAAAGTTAATTTTTCAAAAAATGTGGACTGAACATGATAAAGGATATATGATCTTTCTTGTTTCCTTTTTTAGGCATTTCATTTGAGCTCTTTGGAGGCTGTAGGTTTTCTGGATATTTTCCTTTCAATGAACCCAGACTCCAGGTATGTCATTTTTCTTGTTTTTAAGCCATTTAGTTTGAGCTCTTTGGAGGTTGTAGATATTTTGGTGTGTTTTCTTTTCAATGAACCCAGATTCCAGGTTTGTAGTTTTGGTTTGTGGGTAGAGCATGGAACTTCTCTCTCAAATAGTGTCCCCTCTCTGTACGTTACTGATCTGGTTATTGTGAATTATTTGTCAAGGAATTTAACACCAATTGATACTGTGGCCTTTTGGTAATTAAGTTGAAGCAAAACAATAACGATAAAAGTTAAATGAGGGATAAAACTTGTCCTCAAGTATTGTGGCTTTTGATCAAGATGTTATCGGTGGGCAGCTTCATTCCTCACAATACTAAGTAGGCATTTTCTCATGGGTGCACTCAGTGTTATCAAAAGCTAAAAAGAGCAAAAAACTATAATATCCGTTGGGGCTTTAAATGCAAAGTGCAACTAAAGCGCGAGCTTTAATGTAAAAAGACAAAGGGAGAAAAAAATACAAGCATATATGTTTAGTCCAAGGCTAATAATTATAAGCATGAATAACAAACATATGAATAAATAAATTTGGAAAAAAATTAAAATAAAGTGAAATATCAATTGCTTAGTGTCGCATCTTCAGAAGAGGCTTAGTGGCAAGGGAAAGTATGTCTTAGAACCTACGAGACACAATTCGGGGCCCGGAAATACCCTACGAGCACTCAGGATAAGCAAACAACATACAAAAGCATTAAAAAAAAAATTGACACACCAGCATACATACATGCACAGAGATTACAGACACAGTCTAGAAGTAGCAAGGGAAAGTATGCTTTAAAGCGCCCATTTAGCAAGGCGTAGTGCTCAACATGTTTTGAGTCTCACTTTAGGACTTAAACTCACATTTGACAACACTGGGTGCACCTGAACTGATGATGCTAAACTGCACAACTTGTTCAACATTGTAGAGCTAATTTCTGACATTATAACTCATTAGTAAATAACTACAAAGAATATCAACAATATTCAAATGTAAAGATTGATGGGGCTGCTGGCGCTGGTAAAATTGAAGTTATTGGAAATGTTTGATTTCATTGTGATGGGATCTCAAACATCACATTAGCTAGCTATAAACAAACTACATGCCTTCATATTACACAAGGGACTGCAAACTGGATAAATTTCTGGGTACTGGCCTTGGTAGCAAGGGCCTGGTTATATGTATGATACGTGCATTTTGTCGACTATAGGTGTTCCCTATTACAAATTTGGTAAAATTTACATGAATTTTGATATACTTTTCCTGACCCTTTAAAACAATAACAACAAACCCAATGTAATTCCAAAAGTGGGGTCTAGGGATGTTAGTGTGCACACTCACCTTACCCCTACCTTCCAAGGTAGGAAGGAAGGCTGTTTCCCATGGACCCTCGGCTCTAGGAAAAGTATATTAAAGCATTTCCGATAGATCCTCAGGATGGTATATGCCATTGGCCATTTGTGCCATTGGTCATCTTTTTGCAATGCTTTTTAATAGCAGGCATCTGAAACTGCTTCCTAACTACTATGTTTGGTCTACTGTCTACACTGGGTCTCTTTCCTCAGAACATCAAGAAAACTATCAAGAAGATCTGGAGAATGATTACAGGAGTTATTTTTTGGTGCATCTGGAATGAAAGAAACTGCATTTGTCAGTTTTTCGGATTTTGTTAGCTCTTTTATTCTAGCTTAGTAGTACTCATGTAAGGGAACTAACTCTCTTTCTTTGTACACTTTTGCCTTCCGCATCACCTTGATGCTCTTTTACTTGTCAAAAAAAGAAGAGCATTTCGACAGGAGAAAATAACAGGAGTGAAGAAACCATGGCAAAACACCAATTAAAGTATGGCAAAACATTCTTAAAAGGAACCGTAGCTACAACAATATAAGACCCTTTAAAAGAGAAGATAACATGTCCTGATTTGTTTGTGCCTCTCATGGTCTTTTTGTTCATGAACTAATATAAATCAGATTAAGTCTGCATCTCTTTGCTCAATTTCATTGTTTTTTTCTTGTTAAATGACTATGCTTAATCACTCACAATCTCTCTTCATCGTGTGAGTTCTTTCCAATCTTATGTTTTATGGGTGTTTTATGTGATATTCCTTACTCCTTCCAAATTTATCTGGTCTCAAGAGAAAATTTGAAATTAGTGGTTTTCATAGTAATAGAATATAACTAACTTTTTCCCTCGTTTGATTAGGTTATTGGGATTTGTAGTTCTGCTTTGATGCAATTTTTATAATTGTAAATTGTACTTGCAGTAATATACATTGTGTCTGCAGGGGACAGGTCGAGATTCATGACTTCCTCAAGGTCTTAAGACTGAAACCATGTTCTCTTTCTGAAAAGGTAACAAAGATTGGTTCTGATTGTTGTAGTTTGGGACTTTGAGCATTTGTCCTTTATTTGCTTTCATCATCCATTCTCTTGCAGCTAACCCTGACAATTATGGTTATGTTTTTCACTGCTTATGCAGTTCTATACGTTTTGGGAGTTACCTGCTTGGGCTTGTAAATGTCTGTTCTGTCTGCATCATTGTGTTTGCTGTCATTGCTTATCAGCTTTTGAAAGACTGCTCTACTTTGGTGTCAATGCCTTTCAATTTTATAAAGGTAGTAGGTGGTAAATAGAATGCTATAAGGAGTGGACTAAACTTTAGATGCCAAGTTAGCCAATGTGGGATTAGGTCATCATGTTGCAGGTTGGGCAAAGATTATACTATCCTTATTTACAATCGTTAGATCCTGATAGACCACATTGATCCTCAACATACAACGAGAAGGGTCAATTTTTACCATCGTCAAATTATGTGAACCACCTCATCATAAAGCTCTATTGTGAGAAAGGAATCACAAGTTTTTATCTTAGATTCGAATCACACCTTTTCATGTGCAGGTTTAATTCTTTTTCTTTGAAGCATGTGGACTGCTGATGGGTGGTATGAAAGTCGAGCCCAAGGACAGGGATCTTTGCTTTACTTGAATACCATGTTGAATTGTTTGAACTGCCCCTTAAAAAAATTAAGCTGATATTAAGCGGCTAGAGAGGGTCCACATTAGATTGGAAGACATTGAAAGAATATGAGGATACACCTAGTAGAGTATTCTTGGGTTGAGTTTGAATCCTCCCTTCATTAGATTAATGTCCACATAAAAGAATTAGGCCAAGCATGTGAGGGAATGCAGTGATGACATAATTAAGTAAATGAAAGTGTAGCCTTGCTAGTACCTTAAACTTTTAGATGGGAAGGCTCACATACTTCAACAATCATGATCAACTTGACATATCAAACATTACAATTCTACAAATGATCACGTCATTACAGTCCTATACTCCTATACACTAACATTTTCAGGATTATCCAGCTTTCTACTAAATGCTCCATAAGAGTAAAGATTATTGTTTATGAAATTCATGTCAGTTACTGTCAAATAATAGGAAGCTTAAGATATCTCAGTGAGTTCAATTTTATTGGTGAAGTAAAGTAAATTTCTTTAAAAGAAATCTATTTTGTTGAAAGAGTTTTCTGATAAGAAAGTACTAAAACTTCTTGCTTTCGAAATGGTTTGCATTCTTATAATGACTTGCTTCATTTCCCTGAGCTATTCTTCTTGTTTGCAGATATTTGGCTTCATTGACGTGGAGAAAAGCGGTAAAATAACATTCAAGCAGGTGCTTTTCCTCCACGAATTGCTTCTGAAATCTATCTGATATCTGCATACTAGTTGTAGCTTTAGGAACTAGATTCAAGCAGGTGCTATTATTGCTTTGGCTCCACTTCTATATTGAATGAAATTAAGCTATTCATTTTCTGATAAAATATACAAAAAGTGGGTTGGATGGGGGTCGGGGGGCTGATTTTGTGTTATGAATGGAGCTCTATATGTAGAATTCACAATTGATCTGTCTGCCGCATTCAGTTTTTGGTTGGGTCAGCTCATATCTTGAAGCAGCCACTATTTCATCAAGCCTGTGAATCAGCCTTTACTGCATGTGATGGTGATGGGAAGAACTACATTCTGGAGCAAGAGGTACTGTCATGCCTATTTGTTTTGTTTGATAGCTCTTGTTATCAGCTTAATACCTATGACTTGTCCCTATAATTTCCATGTGCTTTTTTCAGTTTGGGGATTCTCTTATGCTATCCGTTCCTGGCTTGAGTAACAATGAGGTGAGTTCTTTTTTGGATAAGTCTTGGAAAACTCTAAAGCCACTCAAATATTGTTATTTGGACTGTGTAGCTGTCCTATTTTTGCTTATATACTAGGTCAGTTCAAGTTTTACAACTTCAATCCGTGTTATTTCTTTGTAAAATCGAGGGATTTGTTAAACCTGTAAGAAATGTAGGCAAAGATAACTGAGTTGATTATTCTGCTTAAATGCTATAGCTAACTTCTCTAGAAATTAGGTGCTTAGATTGTAAATAATCTATTTAGTTAAGCTTCTTTATCTTGACCATTGCAGATCCATGGGCTCTTCACCTTATTTGATACAGATCGTGATGGGAAGATCAGCAAGGATGATTTCATTGGCTGTTTAAGAAGATATCCATTGTTGCTTGCGGTTTTCTCACCATGTGTATTGCAACAGATTTGCCCATAGCTGGTCACTAGTATGGAGAAGTGAACTAGGCCCCATGAATTGGTGGAGAGCCCTTTTAGGCCTCTTCTACCACAGATCTATCTAAGAAATTTTGTTTAGATAGTGTATTGTCCTTATAAACATGACTTAATGCCCCATTTGAATAGTAAAGTTCTTTGGCAAATAGATGTAATACCTTGCTTTTTCTTTTCTTTCTATATTTTGGTTCAATTTTCTCATGACCTCTCTATTAAGTTGTACACTATACTGCAAAAGCTAATGAAATTGTGTACTATAGTATTCACTTTGGGGATTTTTGATTTCTTCTAAAAGTGGTAATGTTACCATAATTTCAACTTCAACTTGAGATGAAGAATGGAAAGTTGGCAAAACTCTTTACATGAGAGAGAATTAAAAAATCACTTCTAGGCCCAACCACTGGTTGACTCAATTTAATGATGTTTTGTTTCTCGAAAGTCTAATATCAACATTTTAGTTACGATTGCCACTCTTAAATTAGCTTATCTTATTATGTGGCAACTAGGAAGTAAGTAGGGGCTTAACAATTTGAATTTGCCAATTTCTTAGTCTTTTGAGCTAATATAGGGGGTTAAAGAAATTTTCTCTATAAGTTTTCACGACTATGCAATTTTTCCTCATTTGGCGCTTTTTTTTGGCTTGTGGTCCAAAGTGAATAGAGAATCCAAAACTGTTGAACATGATAAGTTTCCCAAAAGGGTAGTAGGCATCAACGAATATTTAGTCTCTAAAAGCAATTAAATTACCTAATTTTGTTTAATTAAGTGATTAACTGGTCCCAGAGAGAGAATGATATAGTTAATAAAAGCACTGGCTAGCAGGTATTTGGGCAGATGAATGCACCTCTCGAGATATTATACTAGTATTAATTAGGATTAACAAATTAAAAGTACTAATCACACAATTATTTTACATTAAAGTTATAATACCGACATCTGTCACCTCAAGGCACCCACCATGACGTTTAGGGCCTGTTTGGGAGCCCACTTATGTTTTTTTTCAGAATTGGTACAGGTCGTGTGATTTTGGGACCACTGAGCTTGCTACATATAAATATAACACAAACACAGTTTTAAGTAATTAATTTACTGAAAAATTATTGATTTAATATTATATATTTCGAAGATTTTTAATAAAATTCTTTAATAGTATGTTTGATGAAGTTTTTGTAAGGTAAAAAATAGTTTTTTCTTGAAAATTATTTTTATGAAAAATACAAATTATAAGCACTTTTAATTGTTACTCAACTGTATTTTTTAAGTTTATTATTTAAATAAAAACTGCTTATCTAGACGGACCCCTCTTCTCTTCAGCCTTGCTTCATTATTTTCATTTGTTTATGTTAGAGGAATAGGTACGCTTGTAAAATAGATATAATACCATTGGGTTCGGCCGAAAGTATTTGCTAAAGAAATATTCTTTTAAAAAAATAATTTTTAAAATAAACTAATTTTATAACTATCTATTAAATCAACTTTATTTTAGTGATGACAAGTTCACGAAAATATTACCTTTTTCATATCCTACAGGATTATGTTAATATACATTTATCGATTTGGTTGTTAGCAATTTCCATTTTGTTTGATTTGGTTTGGTTAATCGAGTTATTAATCATACACAAAAATAAAAGCAATGATACATTTAAAACGGAGAAAAAATGTCAACAATCCATTCAAAAAGGAAAATAGTTAGAATGACTGATATTATAGAATTTTCAATTACTAAATTTACTATAAACAAAGTTTCAAAATTCATCATTTTTGCTAAGAAGGAAAAGATAGTGACATTTCTAGTCCCATCAAGGATTATCATACACATTCATATATATGAAATCAATAAGATAAATATTCTCGTCTTGAATATTTATACTTTCATAAGTAGATTAGAAAATAAAATTTGATGAAAATGCAAGTAAGATCTTTAAAATTATTTTTATAAATAATGTGTTATGTGTGTATAATTATACAATATATGAATATAATTTGTCGATTCAGTTTGATAATTTCTTTGATTTTTTTCAAACAAATCTAAACTAAACACTATCTATTTTAAAAAAATTAAAACCAAACCAAAATCAAATAAAATTAATTTGATTTGAATCAATTTTTATCCAAACCGTGAAAATCGCTCCTCATTGCCATAAAAAACCTTTGTGTTACTATTTGTGGGAAGAAATCGTACTAGTAATCTTTATTTACTTTCATAAAGAGGCTATTCGAGAAAAAATAAAGTATTGTTGAAGTAATATCTGCCATGTATACTGAACATAATTGTACGTTCTTTCTAACCCCCACAAGCTATAATTTATTACATGAAAAGGAAAATGGTACAGAGTCTTCACATCACTTAATTTTGGTGTGGGGTGGGGAATATTTGCTCTCTTTTTTCGATTTTATCTTTCGAATATTTATTTTGGGATCTGATTAATTTGTATTGATATTCCGAAAGTGAAAAATTATATATATTCATCTCAACAATACCTTGATAGTGGAATATTACGTACATAACCAAACAGGGTTTTATCATTGCACTCTTTAACATCCTTCTACATCTCATTTTTATCTTCAAGCTGTTTATAGGATTATCAAAACTAGAAGAAAATGAGTTTTTGTTTTGTTTTTTCATCTGATATTCGATATTCATATTGGAGCTCAACTAATCGAAGTTCATGCTGTGTAGGGCTCCATTTGGAAGAAAACACTCTTTACCAAGAATTTTATCATACCTATAGCTCGAATTCAATCTCTAATTAAGAGAGAAGCAACTCCATCTATTGTACCACGTCTTTGGTGGTGAAAAATGAGGTTTTGGTCTTACACTAGTTAATAATATTTACTCTCTCGATCTATAACATTATTTTTATATTTGATTGACCTAACATGACATATAGTTTGTTTGTCCGATTTTAACTCGACACATAGTTTAAAATGTAAATAGTACTTTTGAATGTTATGATCTTAAAAATAAATAAAATGCATTAATATTTTTTTGTTTAAAATAATAAGAAAAAAAATTAAGTATTTTATTTGTTGATATCTCATTGGATCGTACCTATGAGAAGCAATGCGTTTTCTATATCTCATTGGATCGTACCTACTCATTTGACGTGTTTTTCAAACATGTGTACCACCTTAATTTCCATTTTTATGGAGTATAAAACTTATCTTCTTTCCCTTTATTTAAATATTTGAAACTAATATTTCTGTTTTTAGTTAAGTTTGTAGGATTACCAAAATTAGCTAAGGATGAGGGTTTTGTTATTGCGTTCGTACCTTTCCCACTAATTACTCTCTATGTATTTTATTGGTTGATATCTTTTTTTCAAGTATCATTTTCCTAGTGGGGTTATTATGAAGAAGACCTAAAGAAATACAAGTCTGTGGCTTTGGCCCTTTGTTGCTTTTGATGATATAATTTGAGCCCCAATAACAAACTTTGCACACTATTAATCTTTTTCATTATTTATGCTCTCTCTCTACACACATTTGTATCTGTCTTTCCTTTTTAGCTCAAGCAGTCCTTTTGCAACTAAAATCTTCTCTGAGATTTTTCTATATTTGTAAGTCCTCATTTCTATAACTCCACCTTTTCTTTTCATTCCTCATGATGACTTTCTCTTGTCTCATTTCATGTTCTTCTTCCCTCTTCCTTTTAATTTCTTGTTTATATTCTATGAAATTAGTACTTACAATCATAAATTCTCAGGATTAATCTGAGGAGATGGTGAGAGGGAAGACTCAGATGAGGCGTATTGAGAACGCCACAAGCAGGCAAGTGACTTTCTCTAAGAGAAGAAATGGTTTGCTCAAAAAAGCTTTTGAGCTTTCTGTTCTATGTGATGCTCAAGTTGGATTGATTATTTTTTCTCCAAGAGGAAAGCTATATGAATTTGCAAGCTCTAGGTGAGTCTATTCATCAGTTTTTAATGATTGCATTTTTGTGTTAGTAACATTTTTGCATTCTTACAAGTTTGTTTTTGGTGCTGAAGATGGTCTGGTCCTGGAGTACTGTGATTTTCTTTCAGATCTCATCCCAAAAGTGATGATCCATGTGTATGTTCATATGATCTATATGTTTCCTCATCAATATGTAAATAGATGTAGATCCAAGCCCTTTCTAATTACTACATGACTTGTTCTTAATTAATTACATACCTAATGCTTAATCAATAAAGGGAAATATATTAAATTCAAGTATCGGTTCAAGCCTCGAAAACAAACAAAAATACTGCGTACAATAGATCCTTGGGGAGCGGGCTTGCTCTTATTTTTTTTTAGACTGATATTTTGTCTTGTCGTCTCCGAATCCAGGCTAAGTAACTTCATGAAATGGTTGGTACTGTTCATTTAGAAACTTAACCCTAGTTAAGTAAAAGATTCCTCTTAAATGACTTGTAATTTTGTATCTCTTATATAGGACTAGATTATGTTTTCTCGAGTAATTAGACTACAGAAAGATTACAATATCTTGTTTGCAGTAGCAGTAGTTAAAAGGTTTGCGAAAACATTTTCTAATTTTTTTATGTTTGATTGGTCTAATTTTTGGAAATAACTTCCTTAGATGTCACTAAAATGACTTACGTAACCAAATCAAGTTTCAGTACTCGTGACATTCCACTTAATGCACCCTAACCGTAACCCCATCCCCAATTCCTTCATACCAAACACACCCTAACAATGCTTAATTTAGAGTCTATGGTGTTGGAGGTCTTAAGTTCGAAATCCCTTGTCAGCGAAAGCAAGGGATTGCACCGGACTTGTCTAGTGCGGATTATCTCTCCTATGTGATTTGCAAGTTATTGAATAAAAATGGGGATCTACCCTGTGCGCATCCAAAGAGTAATGGCTGCAAGTTCCTTGTGATAATAAATAAATAAATTTTAGAGTCAATAGAAGGTTTCTTGTGAAGTTCAAGTGAAGTGTTTACTTATTTTGAAGTATAAATGGGAGCCAGTTGTCAATTTATAGTGTACTAGTTCATTTCATGCTCTTTACGTTCTTGGGCTGTTCCCATTTTATATAACACAACTTAAGAATCTTTTGGGCAGACAGCTACCTAATTCTGTACGGACATCAATCCTCAACATTGCAGTCTTATATATATATATATGTGCGCGCGCGCAGATCCCAAATCACTATGCATTATACATGCGTTTTGTGCTTCTGTATATGTACTATATATATTTATGTCAGTAAAATCTTAATTATGTTTTCTTTGTTAATATATGGACTACTCTTAGAAAGTGACTACGTGAACTTACAAAAGATGATTTATTGTTTCTTCTTTTTTTAAATTAACCCAAATTAGATGCAATAAATATTTAATAAGAGATTATGATGGTCAAATAACTTTTGAAGTGTATAGTCGTAATCCAACTTTCAACTATTGGAATAAGTATGAGATGATCCTAGTCCGGCTGCATACCTTTTCTTTGAAAAATAAAGCCAATCGCCTAGGTTTTCACTTCGCGTGGTGTTGAAAGGGTGGGTTAGACTCCTGACTTGTATATATTAGAATACAATAGACGGGACATAAACCTTACCTCTAATGCAAACAACGTAAAATGCTCTTAAGGGAATACCCTTATACATAAAAGCCCTCCAAAAGGTATGCTAATATAAGAATCCTTGTATATTGAAAAAATCTTAACATATATAGATGATGCATAAGCTAATTTTGTCAAATTTTCTGTATCTTCAATAGCTCGATATCTTGATATATGTTATAAGTGTTGATTCAAATTAAATTGGCAGCATACCGGAGGTAATCGAACTATATAAGATGCATACTAAAGACAAAGTTCAACCTGATGTAAATGAATTTGGCGATATGCAGGTAATAATTAACTATGCCTTGTAGTTATGTCTCCTTAATATATATCAATGGCAAGCAATTAGTGTCTTGCAAAAAGTAAATAAATAAAGTCTTACAGTATATTTGCATAATGCAGCATATGAAGCAAGAGACAGCAAGTTTGATGAAGAAGATAGAGCTCCTAGAATCATCTAAAAGGTTCGACTATATAGACGACATGATATTATGCTTACTTTTCTTCGCAATAAAATATTATCTGAAATAAGAAAATATGACATTTTTTTAGACGGACTAAACAGGAAAGAGTGAAACAGGAGTATTTTTTAAGCATGTTTCAACATTCAGAGTAAGTTTTGAAAACCCTTTTCAATATTCTAAATGCCAAATTTGCCTGCAACACAGGAAACTCTTAGGAGAAGATTTAGGATCGTGCAGCCTTGAGGAAGTACAAAAACTAGAGAAACAGTTGGAGCAGAGTGTCAGCACTATCAGGGCTCGAAAGGTTTAATTTCCTCACATAATAAGCATGCTTTTGGAATTTAGGCAATTAATTAGTAACACTTATTATGCATTTTTGTTCTATTCTTCTTTTCAGATGCAAGTCTTTAGGGAACAAATGGAAAGATTGAAAGAGAAGGTAACACTAGCTACATTGTTACAAGTCATGCATGCATCATGCCAATTAACCTATATGTTAGCTAGGAAGGGGGTTTCATTAGAAAATTATACTATGATCGATTTTTCTTTTATGTACAAAGTTGGTGAAAAATCCCGCCTCTCACATTGCGTGAGTTTTTTTTATTTTTGAGAATCTATTATGAGATGTGACAATATTGTTAGAGAGTTCAAACATCGTAGCCTATAAGAAAGTTTTCTTACACTTATTGTTTGTTTATTACTTTCTTGTCAAATCTATCCAGGAGAGAGCCCTAACAGCTGAAAATGTGATGCTGAGGGAACTTATGGTACGTACAAAAATCATTTATTTCTTGAAACTTTAGACTCGTGAATTTGAAGTTGATTTTATAATGGGCTAGACTTACAAAAAGATTATGAACTTCAATTATATATGACTTAAATAAATATGCCTAATTTAGATTTTTTTTTACGTTTTATATTAGTGTGGAGGGATTGAAGAGAAGAGAAACAAGGAAAAAGAATTAGTAAATTGTATAGAAGGTGGTAGCGATAAATCAGATGTGGAGACTGAATTGTTTATCGGACTACCTCATGACTCCAGAATAAGGCGTTTAATTTAAAACTCTTTTTTTGCAGTTTAATTTAAAAAGTATGTATTAATTTTTTATCAATTATCAAATATAAACCAACTAGTATTCTGAGCTGCTAAATTATTTTGTATTCAAGCAAGCAATATATATGTGAGTGGTTTTCTCTCTTAAGATAGAGATGCAATTTGTACTTGTTGGGATGTATATTATAATTATATTTCCTTTCACATATTTAATTTACTAAGCTCCTTTAATAATTTTTTTTGTTCGTTGAACTTACAATTAACACTTTTAATTATGGATAAAAATATACACGTTTTTTTTTTCATAAACTAAATACCTTTGGATAAAAGGGACTTTTCTTAGTTTTATCATACTGCTGACATCTGTCTCGAAGGTAACGGCTTGATTGGGTGTCCACTTTTTCTTCTTCTTCTTCTTCTTCTTTATATGATTTCGTACAAAGTTTTTTTTTCTTGACTTCGTACGAAGGCTTAGTGAATTATGGACCACTTTTGAACATGACCTTCTACATTCAAATCCGTCCGTAACGAGTTCGTCAAGAGTTCTAGTAGGCCTGATAGCGCCGAACGATGTTTGGTAGTATTTTATGAGTCAAGGAACTAGAAACAAATTATGTCAATAGTTTTTCATTTTTCGTGGGGTTAGCCCACATTTTCTGGCGCTGTTTGAGGCTTGGGACCGTTTTTCTCAAAAAAATTACATTGATTCGTCTGTAATGAGCCCATCAAGAATCCCAATAGGCCGACGACGCTGGACAACACTATATAACAATATTTTCATCAAATTTTCTTTGATTTTTCATTGCATATTGTCATAGTATTCTCAAAATGTTTTTCGATTAACTATTTAGAATAAATCGAGGCTCAAATAGTTCATTCTTTAAAGTAAAATCCACTCTTCTAATCACCTCCATATATAAGCCTCTAAAATAAATTTTTAAAAAAATATCATCCGTGAATAATTCATTTTCGATTTCTCATTGGTAGTGGCACGTATGTACTACTTAACATGTATGGTTGTTTTCCGAACGCTATATATACGAAGTAGATCACATATATTTTTTAAAAAAAATAAGCCATCATACAATCTCTCTATCTATCAAAAACAAATTTATTCTTAGCTTATAAAAAAATACATTTTTTCATTTTTTTTTAGCTTAACCATTACTTGTATTACATCTAAGGTTGTTCATGGTTATGGTTAAATAACCAAATCGAATCGCAATCTGAACCAAATCGATTAACAAATTTGATTTGATTTGGTTAGGTTTGATATTTAAATTTTGATAACCGATACTATTTGATTTGGGTTTGGTTTTACTAAAAAAAGCTCGCAAAAATAACCAAATCGAACCGAATAATTATATATAAAAATTTTATAATTATTTATATAGTATTCATAAATAATATATAAATATTTTGTTATATTTTAATTAATTTAAATCTTTAACTTTACCATTTATATTTGAAAATTCTCTTGTTAGTGTTTTGGTTGTTGAGCTTGGTTTTTTTTTTAATGAAGATTTGATCTTTGATGTATAATGACTTTAGTATTGTTTAACTAAATCACTTTGTTCGTGTAATAATAACTCTAATTCTATTGCTTAATCAATAGCCTTTTGTAGATTATTCATGTACTAGGTATTTAAGTCTATCGAGATGTGTATGCTATCAACAAACTTATTACTTTCAAATCGAAAAATTACCAAAAAATAAACCAAACCAATCCAAATCGACAATAACCAAATCGATGTTTTTTTTTTTAATTGATTTGATTTGGTTTTAAAAATTTAAAAACCAACTAAATTGATTTAATCATAATTTTAATCAATAACCAATCCAAATCGAACCATTAACACCCCTAAATTTACATCTTAGGTGAGAACGTTAGAAGTAGAAAAGTCAAAATCACCTAATCTTTATTATCGTGAATTCAGACCTATGCTAGTATTTCTATAATTTTCAATAGAAGGCCTATACTTAAATTTAATTAATTTGCTTTCTTTTCGATTAATGAATTTTGTTCGCACACTCAACACGTTATTTCTTATTTATCAGGCAACAACATTATTTTCCTCTTTTGTATTATTTTCTAAGAAATTGAGATTTGTTTACGTTTTCATGCTTTAAACTAAATAGATAACAATGTGTTGGAGAACAAAATACATTTTTATATTAATATAATAATATTAATTTGCATGAATTAGTAACAGAACGTGAATATCAAACATCGAATAAAAAATTTAAAAAGTTATACACACCAACATAATATTCACATGTAGGATAAATTTTAGGTGGAATGACATGAACACCCTGTGTGTGTTTGGTGAGAAGAAAAATATTTTTGATAGAAAGTATTTTCAAGTTGTTTTCTAATTTATTTTCTCATGTTTGGTTGATGAGGTTTGGTTAGTGAATGAAAACATTTTTTAGAAAATATTTTTTTGTTTTTTGTTAGAGAGTAGAAAACATTTTTAAAAAAATAGTTTCTAATATGAAAATAAACCCAAGTAATCGATTCGGGATCCGACTATGATACCTGATGCAAGACCCAACTCCACTTTCGACCCAAAATTCGACTTCTAAATTTAGATTCGATCTTGACTTTCAAATCGAAATCCAACCATACCGGACTCTAGACCTAATTTTCAAATAATTATATTTTTTAAAAAGATAATTTTAAATTTTTTTTGGAGGGGGGAGGGAAGGGGACTAGTTGGGGGTGTGAGGGTTAAAAACAACAATATTTTTAACTTTTTATGGGGTGGGGCTTAAGTTTTAAAATATTTTTCAAAAACAATAAACCTTTTTTGGTGGAATGAGGTAAAAATTTAAAAATAAACTTTTAAAGAAAAAAAATTGTAATGTCCTTTCATACCAAACAACCCCCCTGTATATTTATTATTGTGATACCAATTGTTGTACTAGACAAAGTTTTATAATCACTTTTAACTTTTATCTGACAATTTCAACCAAATCCTATTATACAACACTCAACTTAAATATTTCTCGTTTAGAGTTAAAAGATTCTGTCATTATTTCCCATGACTGCATTATACTAAGCACAATCAACTCCTCCTTTAATTTTATTTATTTATTTTGAATTTTATTTACTCATTTCTTTGGAAACTCAATATTCATATTAATTGATATTTAGTTTTTAGATTCTTGAGAATGATTTGGCAGTATGTAATAAAAAAGTTTTTTGGATATGACGCGATTATTCATCACTAAGCCATATGAAAACGGATTAAGAGCTATATCTAATGCAATTTCATCATGATTGAAAAGTGATCGAGTCACCTTTACTATCCTCACTTGGATCTTTATTCCATCATACATGTTCTTAACTACTAATGTAAGCTTCAAGTAAATTTTTAACCTCTAAACATCATGTGTGACCCCCACCCCAAAAAATTTATGATAAGTTTTTTATAGGTCAATAAGCACTATATGTAATTAAGTTTCTCGTGCTCTCCATACAAGATGTATGAATTCTATAGTTGAACGTCACAACATGAATCTAAATTGGTTCTTGGTGATAGACACACCCCTATTCATCCTCATTTCCACCATCGACCTCTCCCAAACTTTAATAGTGTAACTTAACAACTTGATTTTATTGTTATTGCAATTTTGAATATATCTCTTATTCTTATACAATAGAATCATGGTACTCCACATCTTGTTCATTTTCTGTTTTCTAATATATAAGAGAAAAGGGTCAAAAATACCCCTCAGTTACGTTTCGGATAAAAAATGTCTCTCAATTAAATTTTTGGCTAAAAAATACCCCTTTCTCTAACGGAAACAAAAAAGGATTAAAAATACCCCCGAACTATCAGAAATGGAACAAAAATACCCCTTGGTAAGATTTTGATTAAAAAATATCCCTCTCTTAAAATTCTGCAAATAAATAAATAAAAAATTCCTCTCTAATGGAAATGACACCATGCATGTTATGTAGACAAAAAGTGTCACATGATCAGTCCACGCGAAATTCCATTTAGGGACTCAAGAGGTTTTCTTCTCGAATCTTAGTTCCGAGACTAGCCTTTTCATGTCAAAAGGAACTGTTATTTCACTTGCAAACTTCTCAAAAAGTTGATCTGCGAATGGTAACATTCATTCATCTTCATTATAATTGTTTTCATCAGTTTCTCGAGTTCAATACGATCCAATTCTTCAAAGTTTTTGAACTTACGAAGCTTGTATAGAAATTGTTGTCCTCACGTTAGTAATGTAACACAATTAATATAAGTTATCATTTTCAAGAGATAATTCATTTGCAACTATAAATATTATTTTTTTTAGTATATTAAGAATCTAGACTACTCAAAGTATGACAAAAAATGATTTGAAGATGGGTTGAGATCGGATTAAATTTTTAAATGAAAAAGAAATATTTTAAATAATAACTTTCAAATTTTAATGGAGGGGTGTTTTTTAGCCGAAAACTAACGAAAGGTATTTTTGCTCCATTTTTAATAGTTAAGGGGTATTTTTAATCCTTTTTCATTTCTTTTAGGACGAGGGATATTTTTGAGCGAGAAATATTTTTGAGAAAAATATATAACGAAAGGATATTTTTAAACCAAAACCTAGAGAAACACTTTTGACTATTAGATATTTGGTCAAACTGGTTATTGGGTTTCACCACTAGAGAATTCCATTTCATTTCCACTAGTCAATTTGATGGATAGAATATAGAGAGGTCAATTTGTGCATAAAAATAAATGTTGAACATGATAAAGTTTCCAAAAAGGGTACGCACCATGTAACATTATCAATTTTCCTAATATTGAAAAATTAGCTTAAGTATATAATTAATCAACTCGTCCTTTTTTTTTAATTGAATTATTAAAAAACATATACACACAACAAGAGCAACATGGTTGCTTCTCGAAATTATATTTTAAATTTTATTTATAAAACTAAAGTTTTTCGATAAAGGAAACATAAAACTATGTAATTAATTTATAATAAAGTTGGTTGGCGTGCCGACACTTGTCACGACCATCCACTAAGGCCTGTTTGGATGCCCACTTTTCTTATTTTTGGGACCACTGTTCAACTTCAATTTAAGATTTCAAAATCAAATACAGTTGTATTTTTCTATTGTTTTTGGGCTAGTGGATATGTGATAAATATTAAAAGCACATTATGAACCTAGGTGGATATTTATTTTTTGGGGGTTAAAATAAAAAATATGCAATTTTTTTTGGAGAATTAATGAATTTCAATGCTAGTAGTTATGTTGACAGCTCCAATTAATTAATACTTCGTCCTTAAAACGACTTTACGCCCAATGCTTGGAAACTTCATTCATACATAGATTTATTAGGGAAATGCTATTTGGCCACAAAGATCATAATAGTTTTTTCTTTTTAAAATAAAGTTAAATTTTTTTAAAAATAAAATTGTTAAATTTTAGCAAGTATTTATCATGGAACTTTTTGGATACTACAAAATATTAATAGCCTCATATCTTTTTTAATTCTTTATTCTTCATTTTTTTTTACCAATTTGCTTTTCTTCTATACATAACATACTATGAAAAAAATCTCATTTATGCTAAATATTTAAAATGTAAAATTTATAATATAATATTGTTATAAATCTTTTATAGAACTAATTTGTAAAGTTATTTGACTAATTATTCTTTATATTTTTTTCGGTGAATTGAATTAGTTTGCTCTATAAAAAATTATTTACTATTTATTTTTATAAGAAAAATCAATTTTAATAGGAATTTCTTTTAATTATATTTATTAATTATAATTTAAATTTTAATACAAGCTACTATTATTTTATATAGTTGTTTAATAATAGAAGTAGTATTGAATGAAAACAATAAATTTGTCTTAATTTATTAAAATAAATGAAATAATAAAGTGGAAATCATTAAATGATGAAAATAATCTTCAATTCAACATTAATTATAGGGAAGAACACACATTGGCGGAGACGTGTCTGCTTATTTTCTTTTTTATTAAAATAAATAAATAAAATAATAAATTAAAAAATATTAAATAACAAAATTAACCCTCAATTCAATAATAATTATAGGAAAGCATACACATAGACGGAGCAGTATGTGCTTATTCCCTTTCTTATTTAGTAATACTAGATATAAGAGTCTCTGCTAGCTCAATCCCACTATATATTATTTTTATTTTTATTTATATATCACAGATGAAATTTGAAGAATCAACCAAATTTTTAATATGATTTTAGATGTTCTAAATTTATTAATTATTGTCATTCTAGTACTTTTTACTTCATTTTCAAATAATATATATTATTTTTCTGGCCCAATTTATGTGACAATTATAAATGTGTCCTATATATATTTTAAGTTGTTAATTATTATGATTGATAGTGTTTTTACATAATTTTCAAATAATCTACGTTACTCCCTCTATCCTAATTTATGCCATAAATTCTCTAGAATTAATTTA
>JBCEWC010002827.1:0-32577 GCA_038996855.1 Solanum aculeatissimum | reverse complement strand
TAAGAATGCCTCTGAGATTCAATCATAAACCACTTAGCCTCGGTTCTATGTAAACCCCCCCTTCACCCCCACCCCCTCTTGATAATGACAAACCCATGACATGTCTAGCAATGTATTAGAACATATTCTAGCAATTTCAGCATCATATTAACTTGTTCCCCCTATCAATGAATTATCTTTAATAAGCTCCCTATATTAGTTTCCTCTATCACCAACACTTGCAATTTCAGCATGTTAACTTGTTACCCCAATCAATGAATTATCTTAAACAAATTCCCTATATTAGTTCCCTTTGTCACCAACACTTATATTGATTCTTAAAACATATCATTTCCCCCTTTTGGCATCATAAAAAAGAATTGATAGTAAGTATAGAATTAATGCAATATAAGTGTGACACAATCAATATCAGTAGATATCAAAAGTATAGATAAAATAAAACAGGGAAACAAAGAAAGAAACCAATACAAGCTACTCATTCATTAACCAAAAGATCTACAATCCAAATATTACAATAATTCTATCATGAGAGAACCATACTGGACTGCTTGAAACAAAAGTAGATAACAGGGAAAAGATAGAGGATTTATCAAGATTTAGGAGGAAGGTGTTTTTGGGTAAGAGACTGAATGACTTGAGAGAGACGACCAATTGATTTAACATGATTATTGACCAATTTCTTCTTAAGATCTGCTACTTGAGCATTCAAGCTCTCATTTTGAGTTTTCAACATGAGGACCTTCTCAGTACCAAATCCCTCAAATTTTGCCTGAACCAGTTGAGCTTTCAATAGAGGAATTTTAGAATCTTTTTTATGCAAAAAAGTAGTCAGTTTCTCCAATTCCTCCTTTAGATGCTCTCGTTCTGCCAGTAGCTCAAACACTCTACTCACTTGTCCTCACTTGTCCATTTTCCTCTCAATGCACTCATACTCAATAAGGTGTTCAGAATAAACTTTTGTTTCACCGTCTCCTTCACACCAACATCACGAGGAATACCTAAATAAATGAACACCTTTTTTAGTAAGAACCCATATCCCATCCCATGCTTTCCATCTTTAAAAGTGATGGTTTTATGCATATGCTCCAGGATGATAGCATGTTGGTTTATGGCTTCAAACTTGATGAGTGCCTCTATCATGAATAAATCTTCCCCAGAAGAATTGGTCCTTTTCTCATATCTTGACAATACAACCTTGTTGATAAATTTGAAAAAGAGTTGATAAACTCCTTTTAGAAATTTCTTAGGAGTTGCAGCTCCGCTCAGATTTGGCAGCTTACCACACTTATTCAAGAACCCTTTTGAATATAGTTTTTTGGTAATGAACCTAATACCTTCAACAGGAACTCCAAGAATTTCACCAAACATAACTTCATTCAAGTGCAACTTTCTTTCTCCCACTTGAGTATTCAGACTTCCATCATCCAAAAACTCTAAATTGTAGTAAAACTCTCTTACTTGATCCTCATGTAAAAATGGACTATTTTTAACAAATAAATGAGTCTAATTTAGTAATTTTACAGCGTCTTAAAAGTCACACAAACCTGAGTCAAAGACTCTTCTATTAAGCACTTTTTGGGTTATCAACACAGTTACTCTTTCTTCTCTAGTTAAGACAGAATCAACTTTCTCTTTCTTTTTCGCAGGACCAGGTCCCTCTTCATGAAATTTTCCTTGTTCACCAATGTCTTCTCATGCTCTCTTGGCTATAATCTTCACTCTCCTTTATGGTGTTTTTATCTCACCAACATGACTCTTTTCCAACTCTCTTTTATTCCACTTCTCAACAGCCTTAACAATATCACTCAATTCAATTTCACTTTCACCTTGGACAACATTGATCATATCATTCTCACGGACCAAGTCCTCAACTACCTTGTTCTTTCTCAACCTTCTTTAAGTAGAACTCTGAACTTTGCACGCCTTAATAGCTTCATTCATCAATTTATGAGTTGCTCCTCTAGTAGAATATGAAATTCTCCTCTTCAACTTTTCATCCTCAATAACGTTTTCTTTCCCCTTACTAGAAGTGGGAATCATCCTTCTCCTTACACTCCAAACCAGAGATTGACTATCCTTTTCATCATCGTTAGGCACAGAGTCAACAATAGAAGAGATACCCTGAGGCATAATGATTTTTGGAACAGGATTGCCCATAGACTCCTGAGCTGTATCAAAACCTTTCTTAGAGAATGGTATGTCCACATTATCTTTCATCTTTGATAAACTTTGAGCCATAAATTCTTCACTATCAAACAATAATATTTGACTAAACCCTCTTGTCACTTAAAATATTTCCTTCTATAGTGAATTCAGATGGTATAGTAGGAGAGGGACAAGCTTGAACTAGTGAACCGACCTTTTTATTCTCAAGAAGGAGAGTTGGTTGAACTGATTCGAGAGGAAATTGTTTTTGAATGATATTGAGATATGGTATAAGGTTCTCTTCAGAGAATGAAACTTGGGTTTTTCTATTTGTGAATCAAGGGTTTTCTTTTTTGGAAGAATGGTTGAGGCGTTTTTCGCAAAAGAAGGTTTTCAAAGGAAAAATATTTTGATGGTTCTATCTCTTCAAGAGCATCTAGCATTCTTTGAGTTGAGTCGGATGGTTGAGACATTATGAGAGATTTCTGATTTGCAAGGAAAGCAAGAAGAAGAGTAGAGTTTTTGAAGAGCTTTTGAAAAGAACAAAAGACTTAGAGGAATTTTTAGGACTTTTATTTTCAGAAAAAAAGAAGTTAAGACAAATTTAAAAGTGAGAAGGTTTCTTGGAAAGTAAAGAGTGGTGATTAGGTTTTCAAGGCTGATGGGATTCCTATCAACTGATAAAAAGCTGACATAGAGTAGTACCTTTGGTTTTCAAAAGCGGATTAAAAGTAATGTAAAGAGTGTTAACCTTTTGAATTGGGACTAGGTCACTTTTTGAAGTTTTAGATGATTAGTATGAGTTTTTTAGCTTTGTTTTCTTACTTTTTATCCCTATGCAAGAGTACCTGTCGATAAGTACATGAGTTGGCTTGGTCATAACAAGGATTGCAAAAATAATAGGATGCCTGCCCTTCTAATCATAGCCAAAAGGAAGTTGATTTGCCTTAAAAACTAAGGCTTTGCCTCAAAAACCAAGAGTTCACTCCATCTTCAACATCCCTAGCTTCAATCCGTTCTTCTCAAATTGATCCCTACTCAAAGCCTTTGTGAAAATATCTGCAATTTAATCTTCAGTTTTGCAAAGTTTTATGTAGATATTCCCATTTTCAGCATTGCTCATTATAAAATGGTATATCACATCAATGTGCTTGGTCCTCTTGTGATGGACTAGATTCTTTGCCATTTTCAAAGCACTTGTGTTGTCACACAATAATGGAATAGTGTGTGTGATGACCCCAAAATCTTTTAGTCTCTATTTTATCCATAGCAATTGGGCACAACAAGAGGCAACAACTATATACTCAACTTCAATAGTTGAAAGAGAGACAAAATTTTGTTTCTTGGTTCCCCAAGACACAAGATATGATCCAAGGAAGTGAGCCATTTCAGAAATGCTCTTTTTATCTACTTGATACCCAACATAATCAGCATCAACATAACCAATCAACTCAAAAGAATCACCAATAGGATAGTGTATACCATGTCCCATATTTTCTTCAAGTACCTCAAGATTCTTTGAACTACCTTCAAGTAGGACTTATTTGGTCTTCATTGGAACCTTGCACACATTCCAACCCTAAACACAATGTCTGATCTACTTGTAGTTAAATAGAATAATGATCCTATGATACCACTGTACATAGTCTCATTAACACTGGGACGAGGTTTATCAACATCTAGATTAGAATTTGTTCCCATAGAAGTGTCAATAAGCTTTGCATCCTCCATTTGAAATTTCTTCAACAACTCCTTCATGTTATTTTATTGACTAATTAAGGTTCCTTCAGGAGTTTGTTTAATTTGTAAGCCCAAAAATAAACTCAATTCACGCATCATTCACATTTTAAATTCTCTCTCTATCAACTTTGAGAATTCACCACACATAGACTTTGAAGTAGCACCAAAGATGATATCATCAACATAGACTTGTATATTGAGCATGTCCTGTCCTCATGTATTCAAAAATAATATATTGTCTATTTTGTTTTTTTTGAAACCATTCCTTAGAAGGAACTTAGACAACCTCTCATACTATGCTCTAGGTGCTTGTTTCAAGCCATCCAGTGCCTTGTCCAGTTTGAACACATGGTTGGGATGATCAATATCTTCAAATCCAGGAGGTTCAGGTATCCATTTAAGAAAGCACTCTTGACATCCATTTGGTAGAGCTTTAAACCCAGGAATGCTGCAAAGGCTATAAGAATTATGATGGCTTCCATTCTTTCAACAGGATCAAATGTCTCATCATAATTAGTGCCTTCTTCTTGGTTATAGCCTTGACTACTAGCCTTGATTTATTTCAAACAATAGCTCCATATTCATCCAACTTATTCTTGAAGACCCACCTAGTTCTGATGATTGTTCTATTAGATGGCTTAGGGACCAGGTGCCACACCTTACGTCTTTCAAACTGGTGCAACTCTTCTTGCTTGTAATTCACCCAATCAATATTTTTAGAGCCTTCTTCATATTTTTAGGCTCAATAGAGGAGGCAAGACTAAAAATGTGGCCATGTTTCTTATCTTGGATCTGATTTGAGTCTAAAGGTGAGATGATATTATCCAAGGGATGAGAAGATCTGAGTCTTCATGGGAATATTTTGGGAGTCTGACTTACTTCTTCATTTTTGATACCGACTTCCCCATTATCTGTATTTTCAGGCTATTCAACAGTGCCTTGTTTATCATCAAAAACTGGTTAGGGACTAAGTTCCCCATCAGGAACACTTGCATCACCTGAAACATCAAAATCAAAATTATTCTGCTCCTTGTTTCCTTCACCATTTTGATCAGCATTGACACCATCCCTGTGAAACTACAACAATTCTTCAAATTCAGCCTTATTTTGATTTTTCAATTTTTCAAGTTCACCAGACACATCAAAGATCACATAGACACTTTCTTCAATGCATCATGTCCTTTTGTTGAAAACTCTATAAGCTTTGCTGGAATTGCAGTAACCAACAAAAACACCTTCATCACTTCTTGCATCAAACTTGCCCAAGTCTTCCTTGCCATTGTTGAGAACAAAACATTTGCAACAAAAGCTCTTAAGTAACTCACTTTAGGCTTCCTGTTGTTGAGCAACTCATAAGGTGTTTTGTTGAGAATAGACTTGATCAAGCATCTATTTGTCACATAACATGCAGTACATATAACTTCAGCCCAAAAATTCTTGGGAAGTGCAAAATCTATCAACATTGTGCTGGAAATATCCACCAAGGTTCTGTTCTTTCTTTCTAACATACTATTTTACTTAGGAGTTTTAGGAGCTGATAAATTGTGATGAATTCTATTTTCTGCAAAAAAGATGTCCATCTTTGCATTTTCAAACTCAGTTCCATGGTTGGACCTGAGCCCTGTTATCTTATAGTTCAACTTAGTCTATTTTATTTTACAAAAGATCACAATTACATCATAGGTTTCATCCTTAGACCTCAAGAACATGGTCCAAGTAAACCTTGAATAATCATTCACGACCACAAAAATGTACTTCTTTCCTCCTCTGCTTTGAATCTTTACTGGCCCACATAGATCCATATGAATCAACTCTAGTGGTTTGGTAGTACTGACCTGCTTCTTTTGCTTGAATATGGATCTGGTCTACTTTTCTTTGACACATGCCTCACAAACTTTATCTTCTGCAAACTTCACTTTTGGTAGCTTACAGACCAAGTCCCTTAGCAAGTTTGTTAAGCAACGAAGAACTAACATGACCAAGTCTTTTGTGCCAAAGTTCTGCATTCTCACTTTGAGTACCAAGACCTGTAAGGTCATTTCCCTGTATAAAATCTAGATCGTCCATGTACATTTAACTTCATTGCCCTTGTCACATATTTGAGATACACTCAAATGTTTGAACTTTAGTCCATTCACATAATAGATATTTCTATTAAGTATTCTAGAGACTTTCCAATCTTCCAATACTAAGAATATAACCCTTTTTGCCATGTCCAAAAGAAATACCTCCACCTTGAAGTTCTTCGAGTGAAAGGAAGCTTTCAATATTTCCAGTCACATGCTTTAAGCAACCATTATCCATGTACCCGCATTGATTGCTGCTTCCTTCACTTACCTGCAAGAGATCACTTGTTAGTGTTAGGAACCCATTTTAATCTGAGTTCCCAATAAGCGGATAAGGGGGTAATTAACACTTTTCTTGTCCAAGGGGGTAGCACCACTTTCTTCAGCTTAGAATTATTCTGAGAATTCACCCTTGGACCAAGTCCCATTTTTCTTTTCTTCTTTTCAAAATATCCTACCAAACATTCTTCAAAATTTTTCATTGCAAGATAGTTAGTCTTCTGATATTCATCCCTTCTGCAGTGAGTACACAACATCAAATTTGACCCATTGACATATTTCCTATGAATGGTATAAGACAAAACTTTCTTCACAAACCCCAAACCTTTCTTACTATTGTCTCCTTGATGAGTTAAAGTATCTACCATTTTAGAAGAAGTAGTCCATTTGAATGATTTGGATAACTCTTCTTTGACTCAGACCATGTCCCTTTCTAACTGAATATTCCTTTTTAGTGTCATAGCCAATATTTTCAGCATTATTCAGTCTAGATTTAATGTTAAGATGCAAGTTACTAGCCTTTTATTTTCCTTTTTGATAACCCATTGTTTCTTCATTCAACTTTTCACAAAGAGCTACATTTTCTAATTCTAGATCTATAACATGTTTCTTTACTTTAGATAACTGAGAACCTAGAACAATGTTTTCATCTTGAACAAGATTTAAGTGATTATTCAACACATTCATCTCAGAAGTTAACTTAGTAATCAAATCAATAAGAATAATAGCTAACTTCCTCAATTTCTTAATAGAAAAGAAGTGCAAATTTTGCTTAAAATTAGATAGGGTTACCTCTTCCTCAAGTTCATCATCATCTTTAGACTTTGCTATGAATGCAGATATTTGATTGAATATATCATCAACTTCCTTCACAACCATCAAGGAAGCATCCTTTGGGTGCTCAAATTCTTTTGACTCACTCGAGGAATTTCCCCAAATAGCAAGAGTCTTCTTCACAATATAGTCTACTGTAACTTTTTTGCTTTTCTTGTCAGGGACCTGGTCCCTTGACTTGTCTTTGTTGCTTCCATCTTTGGCATAATTTTTGACCTCCGTCTTGTGAATTGGACTATCTCTAATAAAATGCCCTGCTTTGCCACATTTGTGACATATATCATTATAATAGTAGGTCTAATAGGATTTCCTTCTTCTTGAAGCCTTCATGTTTCCTCATAATATTTTGAAACCTTCTAGTAAGGTATGCTATCTGATCTTCATCTTCTTCAGATTCTTAGCTTGTGTCACCTTTAGAGCCAATGACTTGTCCTTTTTAGCAACCTTATTTTCTCTATTCAACTCATGAGTTGGTAGATTACAAATGAAGGCATCCATAGTGATGTGATGTGCCACCAAAATATGACACTTTTGATGCTTTAAATTAAAATTGTATTTGTTCTCAAAGCAATGTTAGTAAGTTTTATGTGTTTTTATATTGATTTTGTAGGATTACATGAGTCGGGAAGTTTTTGGGCTAAATTGTACAAATTGTAGCTTTTTGAGGTTTCATAAGACCATCTACGATCTATGGTTCATTCCACGACCTGTAGAGGGGTTTCGTAGTCCTGATCAAGTGAAGGACCACTTTTGCTGAATTTGATATTACGTGTTACCAGTATGGATCATATGTCATTCTACGATCTGTACATTAATTCGTGAATTGAGGCCCAGAGAATATGTGTAGTTGCTGAAGAGTTACTAGATGAAAGCTTTTAAGGGTCGTAAACCAGAAGATGGTCTGTAGGAAGTGGTTCATATATTGAAGATAGTTTTTGAAGGATGTAGTCTACAAAATCAATCTATGGGCTGTGAAAGCATCTACGACCCATAACTCTGTCGTGAAATATCTCGATTCCAGTTTTCCTATTTTGTTTAGGATTTGGTTTTATTTTATTACAAATAGGTTTTTTAGATCTTTTTAGACATACAAAACTTGAGACTTGATATTATTACTTTGTTTAAGCATGTTCTTGGAGCTTTCTTGTGGATTACTTTTGATTTTATCTTTGAGTTATAATATTATGATTTTCGTGAAGATTTTGGATTTTTGTGTTCTTCAATTCTTTGTTGTAAATGTTTAATTATGCAATTCTATAACATGATTCTTTCATATATAAAAACACATGAGTAGCTAAAATCCATAACTAGGATTGTGAAAACCATGAAGAACGAACAAAGTAAAAACTAAATAATTTGTAATCCTTGGAAAGTATGCATGCATGTATTATTTATCTCTTCGCTTTGAATGCTTTTTAATGGTGGCAAATGTTAGAACTTGCCTTATTCTTACTTGCTGAACCAAGGGGTAATGAATGGAAAAAGGGCTAAATAACAGGATTCGACATAAGCACACTCGTCTAATCAACCTGAATGGACCAAGGGATTGTTATACTGGGACAAGGTAAGGGTTAGTAATGCGGCACCACCAAGTTACGTGGTAAAATTTGCCTAGTTACTGGACCAAGGGACTAAGTGAATCTAACTTACGAGTTCTACATGCTACACACTAGAAAAGGTTACAGTTATTAGGTTATATTGCATTAACAATTCATTGGGAATACAATACCCTAGTTACGCCTCTCATTGAATTTACAAAACTATTTGATCTTAGTTTAGGTTTTATCATTGTTTTTACATCAAAACCCATCTTTCAAAAAGTAAGTCGATCAATTCATCCTAATTGCTTTAATTACTCCAAGTCTAGACCTCATTCATCGTGAAATTGACCCTAACCATTGTTAGGTTCTATATTTCTGCATACAGGTGTAGTGTATGCCCAATACTCATTGTCGAGGCAATCCTTTTACTCCATTTGATCTAGAGATCTAGAGAACATTGTGAAGAATGGCTCAGGATAACGCTAATAATGCTGCAAACGCTGTACTCAATTTGAATAATCAAGACCCACCACCACTTGAGGAGGTGAATCCACCACCACAAGATCAACAAGCAGCTGCTAATGGGTGAAACCCATATAGACTTGACCCTATGGTAGTGGATGTCACCAGAGTGATCATGTTACATCATTTATTAGAGGATACTAAGTTTGTTGTATAGACTGAGTACCATAGATGTTGCAACATAGAGGGTTGTTTGTGGGCTTACCATCAGAGGATTTGAATAACCATCTACGCAATGTTGTTTTCATTTGTAAGAGTATGATGGGAAATTAGAATCTGTCCATGGATGTCGTTGGGCTCCGTGTCTTCCTATTATCTCACAGGTGAAGCGACAGTATGGTTATCCAAACTTCCACAGGGCTTTATCACTACATGGGTGGAAATGCAGAAAGCCTTTTTGGAGAGGTATTTTCCTAAGTCAAAGAAGCTGAAGCCAAAAAAATAGATTAATAACTTCGATATAAGTACTACCTAGGAGAGATTTACTAAATGCTTGAGGAGTGTGCCAGACCATAAAATTGTTGATGATTCTTAGTGGAGATCTTCTATTAGGCATTAGATGATAATTGCAAAGCAGTGGCCAACACCATAACTGAAGGTTCATTCTTAGATTGCACTTTTCCTATTATAGCTGAACGACTAGAGAAGGTAGCAAAGATTAACGGTGCATGGGGTACGAGGGAAAAATATATGATAAAGACCTCTTTCCCAATAAATACAAATCTAGAGCAGGCTAAGATCAATGAAGATGTGATACAAGAGTCAGCTCAGATTAGTATTAATATAGGGTTGCTGATGAAGGAAACTTAGGAGAGAGTGAATGAAGTCAGTCACCAGCCACCACGAGCACCTATGTATGATGAACCATATATGAGGAGGATAGTTGCTTTGTGACTGATTAGATTTTGGGGGTTTCTGGACCAATCCCTAAGGGTCCAATTAGGACTATTACCACCAAGGTCAAGGAAATCAAATTCAAAACTATAATATGCATAATGTTTACAGGGACAGGAATAGATGACATGACCGAGATGGTAATTAGGGTCACAGAGATGGGTATAGAAGTGGACCATATGTGCCACCACAAAATCATGATTCTAGGGCTAGTAGCTTGAGGATTGAGGAGATGTTTGACAAGTTGCTAAAGAAGGCTGATGCGCATGATGAGACCTGAAGGGGATGAAAGCTGACATATCATATATTAATATGGACAGTGCATGGAAGTGACTACACGAGGTGGTAAGCAAATGATTGACCCCCCCATGGTGGTAGTTGATGATGTTGTTCATGAGGAGACCAAAGAAAACAAAGGTGCAGAAACTAGGGATAAAAAGGTCAAGGATGGAATGAGCGACAAAGTGGTGACACTAAGGAAGTTGAAACCTATACCTAGGCCTCTACCACCTTTATCTTAGAGACTCAATAATAAGGTTGAGTAGGGGAAGTTTCAAAATTCTATCTCCATTTTAGAGAAACTATCTGTTAATCTCTCTCTCGTTGATATATTGGAGCAAATGTACGGGTATGCCAAGTTCATGAAGGACCTAGTGGCCAAGAAGAGGACGGTGAGCCAAGATTTTGCTCATGATCTTCACCATTATGGAGATATTGCAACAAGGTCCTTGGTTTAGAAAAAGGAAGATCCCAGAGCATTCACCATACCTTGCACCATTAGAGTCTTCAACCTTGCAAAAACATTTTACGACTTAGGTGCCAACATCAACTTAATGCCACTTGTAGTGTTCAAGCAGTTGGGCTTGGGAGCCCTCACATCGACTATGATGTGGTTGCTGATGGCAGACATGACTGTGGAGAAGCTTGTAGGGATACTCTATGGTGTTCTAGTCCAAGTTAACAATTTTATATTCCCCGAAGACTTTATGATACTTGACTATAAAATTGACTTTAATGTTCCTATCATCTTAGGAAGACTATTCTTAGCCACTGAGCAAGCACTAATGGACATGGAGTTGGGTCAAATAGAGTTTAGATTGAATAACAAAGATATTGTCTTCAATATTTTCCAGTGCATGTAGAGACTCGATGATCTAAAAGTTGTCTTTATTATAGAAAGTATTGATGAGGTGAAATTTGAGGTACCAATTGAGGAAAGGCTAGGTGTTGAAACTCTTGAGGCTGTGTTGATGAACTTTGAGAGTGACAACATCCCAAACTATGATGAGATGGTAAAGGCACTTAGGGCACATGATTTCCATAGACACAAACTCAAGCTTGAGTTGGACTTAAAGATTCGTGAGTCACCACCTACTAGACCATCCATTGAGGAGCCACCAAAGTTAAGAGTTGAAGGCTCTTCTAGCCCACCAGAGGTATATGTTTTTAAGAACTAACAATAATTTTCCTATGATTGTTGCTATAGATCTTAATGACAAACAGGTAGAGGCATTGATTTTGGTTCTCAAAAGATTTAAAAGGACTATTTGATGGATGATTGCAGATATCATTGGCATCCTATCTAGCATATGCACTCATAAAATTTAGCTTGTCAAGGATTATAAGCTAAGTATTGAGCACCAAAGAAGTTTCAACCCACCAATGCAGGAGGTTGTGCAAAAAGAGATCATTAAGTGGTTAGATACGGATGTGATATATTTGATTACTAATAGTCAATGGGTGTCTGGTCCAGTGTGTTCCAAAGAAGAAAGGTATCACTGTGATTCCTAATGCGTGAAATAAGTTGATTCCCACGAGGCTAGTCACAAGTTAGAGGGTTTGCATGGACTATCGCAAACTCAATACCTCGATAGCGAAAGATCACTTCCTTATGCCATTCATGGAATAGATGCTAGATCACTTAGCGGGTAAAGGCTGGTACTATTTTTTTGAATGGTTATTTGGGATATAATCAGATCTCTATTTCTCTAGAGGACCAAAAGAAGATGACCTTATGGAACCTTCACATTTAAGAGGATGTCATTCGGATTGTGCAATGCACCAACTACATTTCAGAGATGCATGATGTCTACCTTCTTAGACATGGTGGATGACACTATTGAGGTGTTTATGGATGACTATAGTGTAGTTAAAGATTTATTTGATGATTTCTTGAGGCATTTTCATGACGTGCTAAAGCAATGTGAAGAGTGTGATCTTGTTCTAAATTAGGAAAAGTGTTACTTCATAGTGAAAGAAGGCATTGTGCTAGGATACAAAATCTCCACCAAAGGTATAGAGATTGATAGAGATAAGGTAAAGGTCATTGAGAAGCTCCATCTACCTATCTCTATAAAAGGTGTGAGGAGTTTCTTGGGATATGCAGGCTTCTATAGACAGTTCATAAAGGACTTCTCTAAGATTGCACATATCTTATGAAATATACTTAAGAAGGATGATAAGTTCATGTTTGATGATGCATGTCTGAAGGCATTTGAGGGGTTGAAGTAGAGGTTGATTTCCGCGCCTATCATAGTTGCTTTAGATTGGACTCAGCCCTTCTAGATTATGTGTGATGTGAGTAAGTTCACACTTGGTATGGTGTTGGGATAACACATATAGAAGATACTTCATACTATTTACTATGCCAGTAAAGCCCTCAATACAATACAGAAAAACTACACTTTTACTGAGTAGGAATTACTTGCAGTGGTCTTTGTGTTCGAGAAGTTCAGATCATATCTTTTGGGAACAAAAGTCATTATGCTTACTGACCATTCAACATTGTGATACTTGATGGCGAAGAAGGATGCAAAACCAAGGTTGATTCGATGGGTACTTCTTCTTCTTCAGGAGTTTGATTTTGAGGTGATTGACAGAAAGGGGACAAAGAATCAGGTTGCAGACCACTTATATAGACTTGAAGATAAGGCAATGGCAAAGTTCAATGATGAGGTGGATATTGATGATTCATTCCATGATGAGAGAGTATTGAAAGCATCTCATGACTTGATGCCATGGTTCACAGATTATGCAAACTATTTAGTCAGTGATGGTGCGCCACTGGATTTGACTTCTCACCAACACCATAAGTTTATATCTAATGTGAAGTTTTTCTGGGATGAACCGTATTTATTTCATATTTGTGCAAATGGGATTATTCGTCGGTGTGTTCCTGAGGTGGATACGATGAGAATTTTGGAGGCTTATCATCATCATCAATGGTCTTCATAGTGGAATCAGCATAATATATCAGATCTTACAATATGGTTACTATTGGCCAACCATCCACCAAGATACCCACGACTATGTTAAATATTGTGACAAGTGCTAGAGAGAGGGTGGTATTTTCAGACAGCATGAGCTCCCACTTAACCTCATTATGGTGATTGAGTTGTTTGAATATTTAGGGTATAGACTTTATGGGACCATTCTTCAGTTCTTATGGGAATAATTATATCTTGGTTACTGTGGATTATGTCTCAAAATGGGTGGAAACGGTTGGGCTTCCTAACAATGAAAGTAAAAGTGTCGCGACATTCCTCAATAGAAATATCTTTTCTCAGTTCGGCACTCCTCGGGCAATCATCAGCGATGGAGGTTCCCATTTTTGCAATAGGTTATTCAAAGCTTTTCTTGAGAAGTATGGGGTAAATCATAGAGTGGTGGCGCCTTACCATCTACAGAATAGTGGGCAAGTTGAGGTGCCTAATAGAGAGATTAAACAAATTCTATCCAAGACTATGAATGCAAACCGGACAGATTGGTCACGAAGGCTAGATGATGCACTATGGGCATACCAGACTTCATTCAAAACTCCTATAGGTATGTCTCCTTACAAACTTGTTTTTGGTAAAGCTTGTCACTTACCTATATAGCTTGAGCACAAATCGATATGGGCACTCCAAAATCTAAATCTGGATTGGAATGATACCGCTAGCTCAAGACTACCAACTCAATGAACTTGATGAGTTTCATTTGAGGGCACATGAGAGCTCAGTCCTATTCAAGCAAAAGATGAAGCTGCACCATGATCATTGCATTGAGCATCACCAGTTTGCACCAGGAGACTTGGTTTTACTATTTAATTCAAGGTTGAAGTTGTTCCTGGAAAACTCAATTCCAAATAGATGGGGCCCTTCATGGTTTCCAATGTCTTCAACCATGAGACTGTTGAGTTAGAGAACAAAAAGGGCATGACATTCAAGGTGAATGGACAAATGATCAAACCATACTTTGGCAATGCTGATGAAGTGCAAACAATAGAAGTAGGGATACTTGATGAAGCCTGAGTAACCAAGTTGTCTAAGTCGTGCTGCAATAATAAATCAGGCGCTACTTGGGAGGCAACCCAAGATATTAGCTATAATTTTCATATATTTGTGTTAGTTTTAGTTTTTGGATTCATAGGTAGTTTAATTTTCATGTTTTGGTTGTATTTTTGGACTTACAAACTGGAAAGTTATAGGGTAACAGTTTATTTTTTTGAAAAAGTGCAGGAATAGGGTTAAGGCAACAAACCAGTACTAAAAGTGTGAAAAATTGGTTCTATGAGTCAGTGTATGGCTAGTGGTTAAAACCATGACCCGTGGAACTGACCATAGAACTATTTCCAGTGAGCAAAATGTTGTTCACTTCAATCCACAAACCATCTTTATGGTTCGTAGAAAAGACTACGGACCATGAATGGGGCTCATGGATTCCAGGTAAGATTCTAGAATATTTACAAAGTGCTGGGGGTACTTATGAACCCAACCTATGAGCCATAGATCAGTCTACGACCCATGGTTGGAGTTGTAATAGCCAAGTCCTAAAATTGAGATTTTGAAACCATAAAACCAAATCTTACGGGCTGTACAACATTACACGACCTATAATCGGGGTTCGTGGGATCAAAGTCTCACTTTTACCTGACCTGGTAATTTAAATAAAAAAGGGATAATTTTAATTACCCCTCATTTTCTCAAAAATTTCCAACAACAACCAAACCCTATTCCTCTTTCTCTTTTTCTGATCAAACTCTGACCACGCCACCATATGTTTTCCCAAATTTTCTGGCCACCATGCACTGTTCTAACGTAATCCTAAGGTCCTTCTACTATGATTCTCATAATTTTTTGGCTATCTTTCTTGAAATTATGGTATGTTTCTCTGTAAATCCTTTGAATATTTTGATTGATTAAGCCTAGGAATGAATGGGTGTTGAACTCGTTAGTTATCTTGCCCTAGGGTGACTGGAATATTAGTTTTTGATTGGATATGTGTGTTCATGGCTATTGGCATTGAAAATTTATTGATATGTGACCCCATGCCTAGTTCATGTGTTTCTTGTCTATTCACTGATGTGTTTAATCATATGGAATGAATTTTGAGTTCTTAGTGAGGACTAGTTGCATGAGTTGTATGGGAATGGGTATTTTTGATGAGTGGGGTGATGAAAAATGGCCTAATAGTAGTTATCAATTTTTTTTATGTGACCCAGTGTTTTGGAATTAAATTGGTCAGTGGAGGGAATATTACATGCCTTTGACTGAATTGGTAATTGAGGGATAGGATAGTAATTTGTCTATGTCTGAGTTGGGTTGAATTGAAATGTGTTGATTGCATGTTGGAATTGTTTAACTGTGTTTGACTTGCCATTGCTTCAATGTTGATGAATTTTGGATACCCTGTTGTTGTACCTTAGTCCTTTTGCATGAGTGAATATGTATATTTTTCAATGACTGGGAATTTGCTGAATTTTTAGTTTTCTAATGCATAATGGAATCGAATGGTTGACTTAGGAAAATAAGTTGCTATTTTTCAAAATTATGGGGGTTTTCTATGGACCGTGGTTTAATCCACAAACCATAGTTTTCCCTTGTAAGTTACGATCAATAACTTATATTTTCCAAACATTAATAGGACGAACCTGTTTACGAGTCGTAGTTCTAACTATGACCTGTAAACATTGTTTATAATTTCCAACTCCTGAAAAAATGATTTCTGGCTTTGTACCTACGACCAAGTCTACGACTCATAGTTTACTCTATGGGTCATGACTGGGTCCGTAAGTACAATTCCAGTAGCTAAATTTACTATGCCCTTTTTCTATGAAGGCCATCTATGGCCCGTAGTTTAATCTACGACTAATAGGTGTGCCTTCATAGTTTCTTCTCTGAAAATTTTAGTTTACTTTTTGTTTTTCATTTTACATTGGTGGTAACTTATGTGAGCTTTTAATGTTGTGTTTGCAGATATCACGGGTCCATGTCTGAAGCAAGATGAGATACATGCTTTGTAGGCTAGACTCCATGATGATGCATTCGAGTCTGAAGCCAGGGGCCCGTGAAGGATCTTTATGTCTATCCAGATGTGGGCATTGAGCTACGATGTACTAGGGCAACATCTAGACAGTTAGTGCTAGACTATCCACTTGCCATAGCTGCTCAACCTCCCTAGTCTAAGAAAGGAGGTTCACATCAAAGCAGTTCTATCTATATGATGGATTTTAGAGAGGCATCTCGCTCAGGCTCCTGAGATAGAGATGAGTTTGGGTCGGATAAGGAGTCAGGTTCATAGTCTGCAGAGTCGAGCAGGTGTTCCCCAACACTTGTTCCTGTATCTAGACTGACGAGATGCTAGAATGTCAAGGGCATGCAGGAGATATATAGAGAGGATGTCCAGCAGGATAACAGGGGCTGACAAACCCAGACTATTTTTTAGGAGCCGAGGATAGTCATTTGCAAGTTTGATAGTGCACCTATGATTTATGACACCATGGCCTAATACAGTTTAGATTGGTTAAAATCACTATCGAGGAAGTATTCCTCAGCATTGGTTCATGAGTTCTTGACCCAGAAGATGGTCATGGGTTCCAATAGACATATCAGAGGCCACCAACCACAAGTTCTTGTTTTATCCCGAGTACCAGGCTCCCATATGATAGCAAAGTTTGAGTATAGGTTGGGGCAGGCCCAGGATAGAGTTCTAATGAGAGATGCAACCCAAAAAGTCATTTTGATGAGATAGATTACCAACCATCTAGCTGAGTAGAGCCAGGATACTGAATGGGTATCTAGTTTCACGTCTATTGCAAAGTCCTCACTCAACATTGTGAGCAAATTTTGGTGGGCTATTATACATACACAGATCTGGTGAACCCAGACGGATAATGCACTTACAATAAATCATGAAGTTCTGGTTGCTAGTATCATTTTTGGATATGAGATTGAATTTGCTCGGTGTATAGCTGAGGATATACACGAGCGTGCTTTGAAGAGGTCCACATTGATCTCATTTCCCTATTTGATTTATTAACTATGTATAGAGGTGGGGCAGAGATCTTGCCCAATGTGGATACAATAATTAAGGTTCAGAGGACTCAGGATGCCAGTATGATCAAGGACGATGAGAATCCAGTGGCTATATGGCGAGTACTGCACCCTATAGTCAGATTACCAAAGATATTCACCGAGGAACCATAACCTGAGTCCACTACCACCACTGCTGCTTTTGCAGAGACTGAGAGTCCCTCACAGACTAATATTAGAAGTGAGATGAGGCCCACTACTACCACCTTCACTATACCAGAGGTTGTGCTCATATATCCTCAGACCCTGTGCATGATCTATGTATCTGTGGAGTCTATTTAGGCACTGGTGCAGAGATACATTCACACTGAGTCCAGTTGACTCAGTTATTGCAGTAGATCAGGCCTTGGGTTTGCAAGACCATAATAGAGTCTGAGAAGCGCATACAAGAGAATTTCATGGCCATGCTTGAGGAGAGATTGGCATCATTTCATGGTTGTGTAGATACATTTGAGAGGCTCTTGGAGAAGTACCTCAAACTGACTCAGACTCCTGATATTACAACCCTCTCAACGGAGATCCAGCAGCTTTGTGAGGATAGTGACTCCAACACCTTTGATGATTCCTCTTCGTGATGTTACTACAGAGGTGTTGGATTTATTTACTGATGATTACCCAACCCATGCTTCTAGGAAGAGGCGTCGTAATACTAAGAGGCTGAGAGGTTGGAGAGTGAGAAGATGGAGGCCGCTAGATGAGCCTCTATTGAGGATGAGATATCTTGGCATACATGATAATAGGAGATAGTGAGGGGTGTTGGACCCTCTAGACATGCCGCCACGATAGTAAAGACCACCCGGCAGGTTCAATAGGTATGTTTAGGATGTATAAGTAGTATTGGTAGCATATTGTACTTATATCCAAGGCATAGGTTAGTTTATACTGAAAATAATACTCCTCTATTTTTTATGATGTGTTGATAGGTAGTTTTGATAACAACCATGTTGTATAAGTAGTTGAAAACGTTTTTTATGATAAATACAGGGTTAATTATAATAAAAAAGCATGATCTGAGAGTCTATATTGACAATATGTTGAGTGCCAAGTGTGTGTGAGCGTTATTACATAGTTCTTATACTGTGTTTTAATCTGGAACTTGCCATGTTACTCTGACTGAGACTGTAGGTTAGTTGATTAAGAAATGATCATAGAACTTTGTTCATATTAGTCCACTTAGCCTAACATAACCAACCAAATGCAACATATATCCCTTGATCCTAAAATTTGACCCTTACATGTACCCTTTCTTTGTAAATACCTGAGTGGTCAAACCTTTTCGTCTGTTGCTCGATTTCGCTCAGCCCATACCTCTACTCAGAGGTTAAAGTGGTCGTTATCAAGTATTTAACCTAATAATGGTTAGGATCGATCCCTCAAGGAATATGGTAGACTTTGGATTAGCACAACTTGTAAATTGAATCGATTAACCCTATTATCTCCAAGAAAATTGGAAAATAAACACAAAGAGAGGGGGGTTGCAAGTGAAAGTAAAATCTAAAATAAAATGCACGTGTTTTTAATCAAGAGAAAAGTGAACTAGGACTATGTGTTCCCCATAAATCCCTAACTAAGTGCTCTTGGATACGTGCGACTCTTTTCTGGTATGTAGGTGCAGGGCACTAAGCTATGTTCTCCTAAACCCTTGATCCGGTGTATAGGTGAATTTCATCATATTACTTGATCTGTCTCTATGATGTCTCTTTACTAACCCTTACTCTATCCCAGTACAATCTTACTTATTTTAGTTAGATTGATTAGTTGAGAGAAATTGATCAACTCCGGTTGATTAACTCTTTTCCTATTACTCACTTCCTTAATCCAGAAAATGATACTAGGATAGTTCTAACATTGGCCACCGTTAAAAATCAATTAAAATGAAGAGATTAACTAATACATCCTAACACCATCCAAGAATTTGCATGTTATCCAATTTTATCTTAGTTAGTTCGTCATGGTTCCCACAACCCTAGTTGTGGATTTAGCGATGCATGCTTAGAGTGTTTTCAGAAATTATGCAAGAAGAAGACATAATTAAAGTACTTACTCGCTAGAATAGATGAACACAAATCCAACTTCTCAATATAATTACAAACTTGAACCAAAAAATTATAGTAAAATCACAAAAATGATGTTCAAAATCAAGCTATTTTTTGTCCTAGGTTGTTTTCTCACGTTCTCTTCCTCCCTATTGTTGTATATCTCTTAAAAACTCTAAAAACCTATTTATAGTACTTAAAATATGAAGCCAAAATGAAATAGGATAACTGTGTCAGCATCACTTACGAGCATCTTTTATGGCTCATGTAGCAGTTTACGATTCATGAAATAGGTCTCATGGAATGTAGTTACATCCAGTAGGCACTTTTCACGAAACCTTTCCATGGGCTGTGGAGGATTCTATGACCCATGAAGGGTCTCATCTGTACCACTTTTCAACAACTCTTCCATCTTTGATCCTTGCTTCACGATCACACTCTACGACTCGTATGTTGGTTCATGACTCGTGGTCCTCTCTCATAGACTGCAACTCAATTTTTACCCCTGCACTGGAAGAACACACAAAATCTCCTCTACGAATTGTGGAAGGACCCACGACCCATAGAGGGTCTTGATTACTTCCAAAAACTGCAAGTTTTCTGTACTTCAAGCCTAAAGTTAAGCCAATACTGAAATCTTGCAAAATAAATAGAAACACACATCAAATCTACTAACATCTCCTTGAGAACACACAAAATCCCAAGTTTTAAGCATTAAAAGTTTTGTATTTTGGCAGCACATCAACACCCTCAACTTAAAATTGTTGCTTGTCTTCAAGCAACAGACTCAAATCACCCATTTTTATATACATAGAAGCATACAAGGTTCAATCATACTTAACAAAAGGTTAAAAGTCCACTTGCCTTAGAAGAAGTCTCAAATCAAGTCAAATCAAATCAAAAGCTTTTCTCTTTCTACGATAATCTGAATCACCATAATCTATTCATATAGCATCACAATCACATAACGAATCTAATGACACTAAAATCAATCAATTTCAGCGAAAAAGGGTAAAATGGTTAAAAATTTCATGTTAGAAAAAGTACCCAAAATTAAAAATTAATACATGAAAATATTCCTCAAGTAATAAGAATTCCAATGGTGAAAATTATTTCGAAAATGGAGTTAAAATGAGGAAGAAATCATCAATTTAGTATTAGGAATCAAGGTCTGAAAAATCTCCAAATTCTTCAATTAAAAACTCAAATTTCTAAGTTAAAAACACAATTTAATCAATGCAAATTAAAGAAATTGGTTAGAAAATAGTTACCCAATAGATTTGCCTTGAAAACTCTTGAAGAATAGCTCAAAAATGAAACTTGGAATATTAAAAATGATATAAAATAATAAAATCCGCCAATTTAAAATAGCTCACTGTTTCAGACATAGTTAACTCTCCGCAAAAGCAGAGGTCACATGGAAGTTACCCTCCTCGAACATGGGGACCACATCCGTGAACCGGAGGCCAACATCTCCACAACTCTGCGAATGCAGACCCCTTATCTACAAATGCCGATGTCTAAATATTTTACCTCCACGAACGTGAGGAGAAGGGCGCAAACATGGAAAACCTTCTTGGTTGCACCAACACAACAAAACACAGCACAGGAAAATCACAACATGGACCATCAGGATTTGTTCGGAATCCTGTGAATACAAATCAAATATGAAACTCTACCAAATATGATATTCCAAACTCAATGGAACCGTTAGAATTCATATTTGAGGCCTCCTTGGCCGGGAACCCAACAAAATCAAAGAAGCTAGTTAAAACTTAAAATAACCAAACTGCCCTCGGGAGCTCTAAAAACTTCAATGAGACCATTTCTAGAATTAATTTTATAACCCGAAACTACTGGAACTGTTGGAATTTTGATTCGAGCTTCCAAACTCAGAATGTTGACAAATGTCAAACTATATTCCAAAATCAACTGAAAAAAAACTTTGGGGTCCAAAATCTTCGTTTTAACTCCAAATTTTATTTCGCAAGTTCTGTTAGACCAGATTCTACATTCTGGAGCTGATGGAATTGACAAAATTGAATTTCAACATTAGAAACTCAAAATGACCACAAAACTCAAAATTTCTAACTTTAAGCATTTAAAAACTTTCTATAGCAAAACTTTAATTTTTTAAAAGATTTTTGAATTTTGACTTTTAGAATGAACCAAAAATAATCCAAGATAACTTTCGGGAAGGGAAAAAATAATAATTTTATCGAGAATGTCAAAAATGTCCTTCGAGGTCATTATAGGAAATGAGGTCGAAAGTTGGAAAATTGGTTTAAAATGGGCGAAGTTTGATTTGATCAACAATTGGAGTTTGGATGTTTGGTTTGAGTTATGATGGTTTCATTATATTCGAAGGTTGATTTTAGGCCTATAAAAGGCATTATCATATTTTTGGTGGTTCCGAGGGTATTTTGGTCATTTGAGGTCCCAAATTACTTTCATTGTGATTTATGAGTTAGTGAGTCAAGGAGACCTTAGATTCAATTTTGACTATTTCATTTGTTCTTAAATATAGTTTTTGATCAATTTTCACTATTGGTTCATATTTATAGAGTTTTGAATGAGTTCCAAGGGTTAAAAATATGTTTTGAAGAGTGTACCGCGGTCAATGTAGGTCACATTTGGTTAACAATCCTTATTTTTATTACTGAAAAAATCTCCTTTCTTCCCCATTCTTGATTATTTCACCATTTTCTTCCATTTTTGAGTTCTAAAAGCTTGGAGGGGTGATTTTTGACGAGAGTTTTCATGGATTTTTATTTGGGTAAGCTTCGTAAATACTAAATTTTTATTTTCAATATTTGAATTGTGATTTTAACTTGAAATTTTTTGTTTCGATCCTCCAATTTTTATGAATGTTCAAGAACATGATTCAAATTTAAAATGGTGATTTCTCCCTCAATTTCTACTCAAATTTTATGGGATTTTCACCCACAAACTTCATTTTTTTATAGAACCTGATTTTTTAGCTCAATTTTTAGATTTGGGATTTTTGAAAAAATACCCTAAATTTTGATCATCTTAACCCCAGATCTAATTTCTAGCAACATAGGTATCAATTGATCGTATATCTCATTCTTGAAAGTGGTTCGATGTTTTAGAGTTGATTTTATGAATTCATTCATTCGGCTAGCTAGATCGTGTGCGATTTGACCTTTGAGATATGTTTAGCTTATCCTCCTTCGAATTAAATTTAGGTTTTTGAGTTTGTTTATGTGATAATACAGGGGATTGGATCAATTTTTGGGAAAATTGATTTGTATGGTGATAATTATGGGAGAAAGTGATGCTTATTATGTTGGTAATTCATGATATCTTGTTATAATTATGAGTGGAGGTATATTTTGGCATCTGAGACACTTGTTGGGATAATTATGCTATAAATTGAGACTTGTGAAGTCGTATGGTATCATTCATGTGATGAGGCATGGTATGATTGGAAAATTGATGAAATTTAAGACTTGAGGCTTATTGAGAACTTATGGCATCTAATTGTGGTATTTATACATTATACTTGGGAATTGTGATGATCGGATTATTTGATATTCTATTAGATTGTTGTGATATATTGAAATTGTGACATTTGTATGCATTCATTCTCATCCCAGCATTGTAACGCATGATATTAGGACCAAATAATTTTTGTAAGACAATGAAACACCCTTAAAGCCTTTGTATCTTGAGTCCCTGACCACAACATTATTTACGGTAAGGTAGTGGACATGTTGTGATTTTCCTTATCCACGAAGAGGTGGAAAGGTTGTGAGACATTGTGATTTTCCTTATCCACGAGAAGGTAAAAAGGTTGTGATGTATTATGATTTCTTTTATCCACGAGGAGGTGGAAAGGTTGTGATATTATAGTACATGGACTGTGAGGCTCTCATGGGTTCTGTCTGATAGCCTTAGCTTGATAGATGTATATGACAGGCGGTGCGACTGTCTTGATTCCACCAGTACCACCCATTCATTGCATACATCTCACCATTATTGCATCATTGATTGTATTTAATTTACGATACTATGATATTGAGATTTCTATACTTATCCTATTTATATCTATATATATTGGCAATAACTTACCGGACTGGTTTTCCTATTGTATGTGAAAGAATTTCTAGTTTATTACACATTTTATTCAATTCTTAATACTGTGTACTCACTCCTACTGTGTTACCCTTTTTGTAGATCCTAGCCAGGGTCCTGTACGTGATAATTGATCATTTCTAGCGAAGCTTTTATCTCAGTTTCGATGATGATGCCCAACTTCTAGGATCACTACTATTATTTTTTAGATTTGTAGTTTTTTTCTATTTTCTATTGAGATAATATTGTATTTCTCTCTCGTACTCTACTAGATGTTCTTTGTACTCATGGCACCAGGTTTTGAGATTTAACTAAGTATTATGGTGGTCTATTTTAGCTTTTCCTTTTAATATTGAGTATCGTATTTGTGTTAGGGTTTAATTAGTCATGATCCAATTTTGGATCGTAGCAAATTTGATATCAGAGCTCTAGGTTCGCTGATCTTGTGAGTCAAAAAGCAGAGTATCGATAGAGTCTCATAGATCAGTACGTAGATGTTTGTACCCATCTTCGGGAGGCTTCGAGGTTCTTTTTAGGATAAACTTTTATTGTTGTTCATTTTTGTGCATTATTTTCATATCATATAATTGGATACTTCTAATCTACTCCTTCTGTGCCCTCTATTGCATCATCGAGATTCTTAGTTTCACTGATTGATTCTAGTACTATTAATTCATTGGCAGAGTAGGAGAGCCTTGAGAGATTCGTGAGATTGAATCCCTCAAGATTTCATGGTGTGTTTGGTGATGGGGCTTATAATTGTTTAACAGAGTGCCAGGACAGGTCATACAATTTAGGTATTCTAGAGGTCATGGAGTAGTTTACACTTCTTATCAGTTTAGTGGCATAGTAAAGGAGTTGTAGAGGTCAGTTCTTGCTTGTGGTCTAGTTAGTACATTTGATATAAGTTGGGATCAGTTCACCAAGGTGTTCCTAGAGAGGATTGTGACTTTTTCCCTTATAGATCCTCACAATAGATGAGTTTGATGGGTTGAAGCGCGGCTCCATTTCTAAATCATAGTATAAGGCACGATTTCATAACTTGTCTCAGAGTGTTATGGAGAGTATTACTACTAAGTTTTAAAAATTTGTAGGCTAGTGAAGGGGTTTACAGGGTATCTTCAAGAGGCCACAACCTCACTTGTCCTATCTGGTGGGTCATTTTAGAGTACCATCAATCATGCCAAGATGATTGAGTGTATTAGAAATGTTAGACAGAACACTGCCAAGAGGTTTTGTCATCAAGACTAGTTTGGTGGTTACCTTCGTAGAGCTAAAGAATATTTGGATTTCAACACCTAGGGTTATGGGTTGTATTACTTCTGTTGTCGAACATCTTACCAAAAGGGTGCATATTGCCTTGTCGAAGGTGATGCTAATTTGGTAATGTGTAGTTATTCAATAGGGAGAAAAGTGTGGAATATATGAATATGATATTCTTAGTGGGTATGATGTGTTCCAACAATAGATATAGTGGGCCTTCTGATGCGGTGCTAGTAATATGCGAGAACGGAGACATTGATATATAGGTGCAGATACTGGATACTAAGAAGTTATCAGTTGTTATACTTACTTAGGTAATGAAGCTTGATGTCATACACTTATTTGAGATTGATCGACTGGGTGTTACACAGATGCTTGAGTTTAAGAATTGATCACAAGGAAAGTCGTAGTGGTGAATTCGTAATTTTTGTCTTGTATGTCTTGGGTTCGAAGTGTCATTTTGATTATAAAAAATCAAACTTGTAGGGTGATGTGACCTTGTTATATCATTCAAGTTATGGTGCTCGTAATGAATTATAGGCTAGTGGTGAGCATCAAGTACGTTATGTGATTTTGGGCAAGACTGAGATAAAGGCATTAGGTGTTGTGACTACAAGTATTGCCTTAATTATTATTTTTTGGCTTTAGTGTTATTTGATCTCTTACCTATCTATTCTTGTGTATCGACTCATTTTGCTACTAACATTGATGATATGTGTGAGCCCCTTGTTGTGCCTAATTGTGTTTCTACATCTGTGGGTAAATCTTTATTGGTGAATCATATATTCAGGGGATATGTGGTGGTATTCTCATATAGAGAGACTTTGACTAACTTGATTCTATTTGATATGGTTGATGTCGATACCATTAAATAGATTGGTTATCACTATATCATATGATTCTCGACTGTTATTTTAGGGTCATGACCTTAGTATATCTAGGTTACCACAGTAGTTATGGACATGTACCCCTAGCTATTATCCTAAGGGAGTGATCTCTTATGCTCGTGCTCAGCATATGATGCAGTGTGAATGTTTACCATATGGATCATATGCATGATGTTTCTCTAGAGTCCTCATCCTTGGAGACCACAAGGGTGGTGAGAGAGTTCATGGATGTATTTCCTACTGACTTTCCAAGTATCCTCTATCGCGTATTGATGATTTATTTGATCAATTACTGAATGTCAAGACTTATTTGAATTCATTTGTGATGGTGTTCATTAATGACATCTTAGTTAATTTAAAGAGTGAGGCGGACCATACTCAGCACTTGAGGACCGTGCTTAAGAGGCGAGTGAGGAGAAATTATATGTTAAGTTCTCAAAATGTGAATTTTTGTTCGAGTTTGTGTCATTCTTAGGGAGTGGGTGACAAAGGATGTATCATAGTGAATCTGGCTAAGGTAGTAGCAACTTGATATTGGGTGAGACCGACTATCATGATATAGATCAGGAGCTTCATTAGGTTAGCGGGCTACTATCAGTATTTTGTGTAGGGATTCTCTTCTATTGTAGCCTCGTTAAGCAGACTCACTTAGAAATATGTTGCATTCCAGTAGATCAAGGAGTGTGAGGCAAGCTTTCAAAAGCTCAAGGATCTATTGAACTCAACACCTATTTTTGCATTTCCTAAGGAGGGACTAGCTTTTGTGGTATATTAGGATGCTTCTAAAGTAGGTTTGGGTGGGGTATTGATGCAAAAGGGGAGAGTGATCTCTGATGCTTCTCAATAGTTGAAGGTGTATTAGAGAAACTATCCTACCCATGATCTTGAGTTAGTTGTGATGATATTTGTGTTGAAGTTATTGCAACATTATCTTTATGGGGTGCATTATTATTTCTTCATTTATTATCGTAGTCTCAAATACATCTTCTCCCAGCTTAATTTGAATATGATATAGCACAGGTGGTTGGAGCTCTTGAAGGACTATGTCATCTCTATTGTTTACCATCTGAACAAGGCTAATGCAATGGTAGATGCCTTGAGTCAGAAAGTTTCTAGTATGGGGAGTTTAGCATTTTTGAGTGTGGAGGAAAGGCCTTTGGCATAAGAGGATCAGTCCCTAACCCAACAAATTGTTCGACTTGACATTTTAGCTTCTCATATAGCCTTTGTGGAGGCTAGATCATCTTTGCTTGACCAGATCCATGCTCACCAGTTAGATAATGCTAAGTTATGTTTGATTTGAGATAAAGTGTTGAGAGGTGAGGCTAAGTTTGCTACCCTTGATTCAAAGGGGTTTTTGAGGATTAATAGTCGTGTTTATGTATCAACTAAGGTAGAAGGTTGGGTGTGCATGATATTGGAGGAGGCACATAGTGCCAGGTATTCTATTCATCTAGGCATGGCTAAGATATATCATGATTTGAAATAACATTACTAGTGGTGTGGGATAAAGAGGGACATTGCTGAGTTCATGGCTAAGTCTTTGAATTATCAATAGGTCAAATATGAGCTCCAAAATCCTGAGGGTTTGATGTAGAGGATGCCCATTCCCGAGTAGATGTGGGAACATATCACTATGGATTTCATCCCTAGGTTGTCCTTAGCATTAGGCAAGTATGACTCTATTTGGGTGATAGTGGATTGTCTAACCAAATCTACTCATTTTCTACTGGTGAAGGCTAGCTACAGTGTAGAGAAGTTAGCTACAATCTACATTTGGGAGATTATTAGGCCGTATGGTGTTCCCATTTCTATTATGTTAGACAAAGGATCTTTGTTCACTTCTTATTTTTGGAAGGCCATACAACACGAGTTAGATACCCGATTGAATTTGGGTTAAGCCTTCCATCCTTAGACTGATGAGCAGTCTAAGTATACTATTTAGATGTTGGAGGATATGTTTCATACACGCATGATAGATTTTGAGGCCCAATAGCATCAACACTTACCCTTAGTGGATTTTGCATATAATAATAGTTATCACTCCAGCATTCAGATGGCACCGTTTGAAGTATTGTATGGTCATAGGTGTTAGTCACCTATTGGATGGTTTGATTCAGGTTCAACTGATGCCTTGGGTGTACATTTACTCAGAGATGCCATGGAGCGGGTACGGTTGATACAGGGTAGGTTGTTGACAACCTAAAGTCACTAGAAAAGTTATGCCAACAAAAGAACTCGATATTTGGAGTTTATGGTAGGGAATAATGAGTGGCTAAAGATATCACCCATGGAGGGTGTGATTAGATTCAGAAAGAAGAAAAAGCTCAACCCTAGGTTTATCAGCCCATTTGAGGTTTTAAGGAGAGTAGGCAAGGTTTCCTATGAGTTAGCCTATCCACCGAGGTTATCTACGATTTATTTGATATTCATGTCTTCATACTCCATCGACACATTTCAAATGAGTCTCATGTTATTTCCTATGATTCAGTAGAGTTGGGTTCAGACTTATCATATGAGGAGGAGATTGTGGCTATTATGGACAAATAAGTTAGGAGGTTGAGGACCAAAGACATTCCTTCAGTGAAGGTTCAATGGAGATACTGGCCCTTTGAGAAGGCTACATGGGAGTTGGAGTCAGACATGTGGTCCAGATATCCTCACCTTTTTTAGGCTTCAGGTACTTTCTTTTCTCTCATGTTTGAGGACGAACATTATTTTTAGTGGTGAATGATGGAATGATCTTAGCAGCTATTTTGGAAGTTTTCATAAAAATTACCATTTTATCCTTCCATTAGTTGCCCTGAACCTTATCTGAGTTAATTGTGTGGTTGGTAGTGGCATATTGTAGATGAAAGAGGTATAATGTGAGTTTGTGTGTTTTGGAAGTTTAAATTGTTCAAAAAGAAAGTTTTTGTACCATTTAGAATTTCAGGCTTTGGAATAAAATTTCATCAATTCCATTAGTTTCAAAACATAAAAATTGATCTAGGAGAAGTGACGAAATTAGAGTCGGAGTCCGTATGTGAAAATGATGTCAAAAGTTGGAAAAGTTGGTTTAAAATGGGCTAAGTTTGCCTTTTGTCAACAATTGGAGTTCGGATTCTTGGTTTGAAATTCTGATAGTTCCATGGGGTTCAGAGGATAATTTAGACCTAGGAGAGGCATTGTCATATTTTTCGGGGGTTCCGATGGCATTTTGGTCATTTGAGGTCCTGAACTAATTTCATTGCGATTTATGGGCCACTGATTTAAAGAGACCTCAGATTTAATTTTTTACGATGTCATTAGTTTTGAAATGAATTTTCTGATCAATTTGCACTACTGGTTCATGTTTATAGGGTTCTGAATGAGTTACGAGGATTAAAAACATGTTTTGAAGGGTGTTGATACAAGTTAACCACGGACAACGTGGGTCAAACTTGGTGAATAATCCTTTTTCTTTTATTTTATTGCTGACAATATCTCCTTTCTTCCAATGTTTTACTATTTCACTATTTTCTTTCATTTTTGAGTTCTAAAAGCTTGGAGGGGTGATTTTTAGTAAGCTCTTTCATGGATTTTCATTTGGGTAAGCTTTCTAAACACTAAATCTTTGATTTTTAATATTTAATTATGATTTTAACTTGAAATTTTTTATTCAATCATCCAATTTTTATGGGTTTTCAAGAACATGATTCAAACTTTAAATGGTGATTTCTCTCAATTTTCACCCACAAACTACATTTTTCGTGTAGCATATGATTTTGAGCTTAATTTTTAGATTTAGAATTTAAAAGCAAAAATTTTTTTTTTTTATCATTTTATCCTTGAACTTAATTCCTAGCAATTGGGTATTAATTGATCATATATCTCATTCTTGATAGTGATTTTACGTTTCAAAGTTGATTTTGTGGATTCATTCGTTTGGTTGACTAGTTCATATGAGGTTTGGCCATTGAGGTAAATTTAGCTTTCCTTCTTGGGTTTGGATTTAGGTTATTGAGTTTGTTTATGTGATAAGCCATAGGATTGAATTGATTTATTGAAAAATTGACTTGTGTGATTCATTCTCATGCCAACATTATAACACCTGAGATTGGGAACAAATTGTTTTTGAAAGAAAATGAGATACTTTTAAAAATAATTTATCTTGAGTCCTTGACCACAGTACCATTTATGGCAGGATAGTGAATATATTGTGATTTTTCTCATCCACGAAGAGGTGGAAAGGCTGTGATGCATTGTGATTTCCCTTATCCACGAGGAGGTAGAAAGGTTATGATATTGCGGTATATGATTTGCGAGGCCCTCATGAGTTCTGTCTGGTAGCCTTAGCTCGATAGATGTATCAACAGGTTGTGTGAGAGTCATGATTCCACAAGTACCACCCATCCATTGCATACATCTCATCATCATTATATCATTGACTATATTTGATTTACGAACTGTAATATTGAGATTTTTGTACCTATATATATAGGCACCAACTTATCGAACTGGTTTTCGTATTGCAGGTGGAAGAGCTCCTAGTTTATTACATATTTTATTCAATTTCTAATACCCAGTTGATTAAACCTACTAGGTACATTTTCGTATACTCATCCCTACTATGTTATTCCCCTGCAAATCCTAGCAAGGGTCCTGTACGTGGTGATTGATCATTTCTAGCGGAGCTTTTATCTCAGTTTCAGTAGTGGGACTCAACTTCCAGGATTACTGTTGTTACTATTTACATTTGTAATTTATTTTTCTATTTTCTATTGAGACAACCTTGTATTTTATTCTCATACTATACTAGATGCTCTTGTACTCATAACACCAGGTTTTAGGATTTGACTAAGTATTGTGGTGGTTTATTTTAGCTTTTTTTTTTCTGATATTGAATATCATATTTGGGTTGGAATTTAATTAGTCATGATTCAATTTTGGATCGTGACATTAAATTTTAGAATTTAGATTATTCGATTCGTTTTTAAAATTTTAACTAATTCAATTAGTTAAATCAACGAATTAAATTTTATTTACACTAATACTACACTCTACAAAATTTTCATAAATAGCGTAGACTTAAAACTTAATATGGTCAAATAACTATATATTACATAATTACATGATATAACCTCGGTTATATGACTTGGAGGGGAGGAAAGACGTGAGTGAGATCGAGGGAGAGAGGAGAGAGGCGAATTGCATTGTATATGTACATTTGTCAAATTGTATGTGTATATCTATAAAATAATTGTATATGTGTAACTAATATACATATGTATTTGTATATTTGGCAAGCGAGATTGAGAAAGAGAGGAGAGACGCGAGCAAGATCGAGAGAGGGAGGAGAGAAGCGAACGAGGGCAGAGAGACAATTTGTATATGTATATTTGTCGAATTGACTATGTATATCTATCAAAATAATTGTATATATGCAACTGACATACATATGAATTGTATATCTGGCAAGAAATTGCAGAGAAAGGAGAGAGGCGAGAGTGAGGAAGAGAGGCGAGAGAGAATAGCAACAAAACCCTAACTATAACTATAAATTATAATTTTTTCAAATTATAGTTGTATAATGTAAATACATATCATATATTTGCCTAGTTATATTATTTTTCTAAAAAAGAATGGGCTATTGTTTTGGTAATTTTTTTTACTTTTTTGTATATATATATATATATATATATATATATATATATATGAAATTACTTAAAAGTGAAATCCTAATTCCAATTTCCAAATCAAAAAATTGAAATTTCTAGATAGTAATCAGTAATTGGCAAACTCTTGCCTCTTGTCTCAACGCAATGATAGCGACTCATGAGTTGATGTTCTCATGTGAGGACGTTCATAGACTCATTTTTTCTTTTCCGTCTCGAGATTCATACCATCATGTTTTCAACAATGATTCAGTTAACACTGAGCTATCACATGGAAGGGGACATTCTCCACCTGCGAGAGTACTAGAGTTGTTGTCTACTTGTCTTTTCAAGTTGCGATTAAAAATGTATTTTATATATTAGTTGTGCATGTTTATAACATATATACTTCAGTGAAAAATGGGCATTCTCCACTTGAGTTGTTGTGAAATTGTGATTGAAAATTTATTTATGATTATTTATTTTTTATTAAACTTGGTTAAATAAAAAATTGAACTAAAATAAATCGAACTAAGATTCTGAAAATTGAACTAAATTTATTTCTGTTTTTGTCACGGCCCGAGAGTAGGACCTAGATGTGACATGGCAAAGGAGAGCCCGAGAGTCCTCAATCAAGCCATCTTAGCATCATCACACACATCATCGGTTTGGAAGCGCGTAAAAGTAACAAATGGCACATAAGTCTAAGCGATTTCGGGGCTTTGGACTCAAGCTATGGGGATGTTGCTGGGAATGAGATAAGCGTGAATCACATAGCACATAGCAATTACGTTCTAAGGGGCGGGTAAGTATGACTCAAGCTATGGGGGAAAATGGGTTAGGGACTTTCCCCATAAACACATTCCCAATCAAACAATTATAATAACATAAGCGGAAACAAAAGCATAACATTTCGAAACCATCGCCGAACATAAATAGTCATATCATTACAATCAATACATAGCATAACGTATAATAGAGTTCGATATGTCCAACAATGCCTCTACATAAGATGAGACGGGGCCTCGATATATTCCGGGCTCACCCTCAAGTCATAAGATAAAGAAACATAGAATAAAGACATAAGGTAGATGAAAGTGGGTATTTCCCTTGGAGTATAGGGCTCACCACAAGTAACAACTTCAAGTCTCTCCAACTAGTTATCCAACGGTGGAAGAAAGTCGCCTCTGGTCCCTACATGGTTAGATCATGTAGATAAAGAGTATAGATTAGCACATATAATGCACTAAGTATGCGGGTATGCCATGCACGTGAACATGATCCTACAACAAGACTAGATGACAA